>CAUYON010166258.1:0-10342 GCA_963573935.1 Arctocebus calabarensis
AAACTTATTAAAGGTAGAGTATCAATGTCTTTATATAGTGACCAAGAAAATGCCATGAAGGCTATCTGTAACAGTATGATAAAAATATTTCTGAATGTATATGAAGCACATTGTGCCCTATGATTGCACCAATGTACACAACTATGATTCAATAAAATTATAAAAAAAAAAGAAAAAGAGACAGGTAGACTTAGTGTAAGAAAATTTTAAAACAAAGAAGATATAATACAAGTATAAAAAATATTCTGCCGAGAATGAGCAAGCAAACACACCCACACACTTTTAGGATATTTACAAGAAGTAAGAATCAAAGCGAGATCAGATTTTCACTCAGTAAAACTGAAATAATAAAGCAAAGAAGCAGTATCTTCAAAGTTCTGAAAGAAAATTATTTTGAGCTCCAGTTTCCTTCCATTATCTACCTATATCTCTCCCTATATCATCTGTACATCATATTGAAATACTATCTCTTGCTCTCTGAGGATCGATATCTACTCAACTATCAAATAGAACAACGTAGACCAAACAGTATAGATCAAACATTCTGTATGATAAAAGAAACCATCAACAAAACAGCAACCCATTGGAGAAAATAGTTGAAACATACGAAGCAAAGAGTTACCATACATAATTTTTCTAAACATTTTCTTAATATTTTTTGAAATTTTCTAAATTTATAGTTGAATTTTATTTTTAATGAAAAAATTGTAGTAAAATCAATAGAACATTTAAAATAATTTAAAACTGGAGAAAATTTAAGTATAATCAAAACATAGAAGAAAAAGATATCTATTGCAATGAAATATAAAACTACGCACGATTGGATAACTGTCAAATATGTGAAAACTAAAACAACAGTGAGATGTCATTTTGGCCCATAATATTGGCAAAAATATATACTTAATATAGTATTTGCAATATCTAGGGTTGGTAAGGATGTGGTATACAAAAGACCCTTATACTTGAAGGCCTTTATGATGATGAGCTTATAGTGTCTCATTAAAGTTGAAAAGCTGAAAACTTCCTAACTCAAGAGTTGTACTTGTAGATGTATACAACACACAGAAACACCTGCATGTATGTCTATGGGGCATCTGTACAAGGAAGTTTATTAGAGTAGTGTTGGTGACCCCTGGAGTTAAAAATAGACTAAATGGCCACCACCTGTACATTCTTTAATCTGGCACATATATGATATAAAGTATAACATAAAACAATGCAACAATTAAGGTAAATGAATTTGTATTGACAGGTATAGAAATTAGGAAGCATACATTATGGAAGATAAAAAATGTATCTTCTATAACTTGACTCATGTTATAAGTGAGTACATCTGTTCAAATGTGTGTGTGTGTGTGTGTGCAAATACATGTGTATATACAATTTATAGGATACACACCAATCCATGTATTCCTGGGAATTAATTAGGGAAGGTTAGTTGTATGTAACCAGCAAACGAGTAATTTCATTTTTTATTTATTGGTTTAGTTTCTGATTTGTTAAAACTGTGAATATATAGGTGAACATATGTCCATGTATTGTTTAATTATTTTAAAAATGAGAATGCTTAGGTAAAACAAAATTCTACCCGTTGGGCAAGGCTCAGTGGGAATAGTTACTGTACTGGGATAGCTTTCATGGGATTGAAAGATCTACTTCTAAAATGGCCTCACATCCATAGCTGTCAAATTGGTGCTCATTCTCAGATTGGAAACTCAGCCAGAGCTGTTGGCTCAGGATACTGGTTCTCCTCTATGTCACCTCTCCAACTGGCAAGGTTGGGCATATCACAGTATGACAGCCGGGCAGCTGAACTTCATATATTGTGACTGTCATGTTCAGAGAATACTCAGAAAAACCAAGCAGAAAGGGAATGGAAGTCAGAACAAGTTAAGTAGATGTTTCAGCTGTTTCCCACTGCAGGGGAGAAAAGGGTTGGAGTTTGAGTCCCATCAAGTTAGAGAGGTTACATAAAAGCCTCAGGTTTTCTATTGAAATTTCAGAAAGGCTGCACTTTAGGAAGAAAATCAATATGCCAGGAATAAGGGATTCATCACAAGAATAGTATATAACCCAAATAGTCTCAAGTTAAAGTGTAAGACGAAGGTTCCACAAGATCAGTGTGACTCACCAGTAATTTCTCCAGAACAAATGCCAACATTCTTTAGAGAAAGATAAAAGAATCCAGTCTCTAAACATGTAACTGACGTGTACAATAGAATTTTTTTACATGTATAAAGGACCAGGAGAATGTGTTTCATAGGTAAGAGAAATAAACAGTCAATGATAAAAGACATCAATATGGTCGAAATAATGGAATTAAGAGAAAACAAACATTAAGCAGTTCTTTAAAGTATATTCAAAGACTTAAAGGAAAAAATGACTACCAGCAGACATGATTCAATGTAAGAAAATTTAAAAAAAACGGATGGTTTTAGCATAAGATTGTAGAAGAAAATAATGTCAGTGATCAAGGGTGTGATAGAGTAATGACCCCGTGAGTGGCCAGATTCTAAAGCCCAGAATATGTGAAAATTCTACCTTAAATTGGAAAAGAGACTTTGTGTGTGTTAAATTAAGATTGGAGTATTGAGATTATGCTAGATTATCCAGATGGGTCCAATATAATCCCACACCGGACTAAGGGGTCAGGATCAGAGTGCACACAGCTTCCAGAAACTGGAAAAGCTAAGGGAATGGGTTATCTGGGAAAGCCTCAAGAAGACATGCAGCCTTGTTAATACTTCTCTTTTATTCTAATGAACCCTTTTAAGACTCCAGACCTCCAGAACTATAAGGAAATAAAGTTAAATTCAAGATCTGAAGTAGTACCAGCTATGAGAAGACTACAGAAAACCAACTTCCAGGAGTGGGAGAAAGCAAGGGGGAAAAGTTCTTAACACAGGACTTGATAAAGTTGAACAACTTAAATAAAGAATATTGATCTTGGAATAGAAAATGGGCTTCTAATTGAAACCAGAACATTAGCAGAAGGCAGATTACGAGAGCCTTGTAGCTCATGGTAAAGCATGTAGTTTGTTTTTTTTCCCCCCTAAAACATGTCCTCCACGGAAGTCTTTTAAGCAGAAGAGTGACTTGAAGTAATACATATTTTTAAAATATAGCATATTATAGAGAATCAATTTGAGAAAGGCATGGGTGAAAAGAGATTAAACTTTTGGAAAACTATTGCAATTGATGAAGCAAAAAGTCTAACTATGGTTGGATATGAAGTGAAAATGGAGGGCAGACTGACTGGAGATACTCTGTCACTCTACTTACCAGGATTTGATTGTGGATTTGATGTAGAGTTTAAGGAAAGGAGAAACTGAGGATAAATCTTAAGGGTTTGGGTTCAAATCGTTGATAATAATTTAGAGATATTGAGCAGTGAATGCCACTTTGTTAATCAAAGACTTAGTTGGGAATTGATGTTACGTCTACTTGGCTATAAAGCTCTTCCTCTTAATAAAAAAAAAAATGGTCATACCAGTATGATTCTTCTCAGTTTTGTGATTTTCTGAGTTATCTAAGACTTTTAACTTTGGTCCACGCATCCACTAAACAAGAAGTGACTCGATGTATATCCAATTTAAATTAGCCAATTGTGCCAATCTGAAAAATTCACTATACACATAGTCAAGAAATAATAGGATAAACCATGCAGTATTTTTGAAACTAAAAATACCCTTGTTTTTGAATCTCATCACTAGTATTTTCTGCTATGTGCCATTGGTTAAGTCATTTAACCTTTCTAAACCTAAATTTTAATAAGATAATTGTAAATATTAATATTTAATGTAATATAACACATAACATTGTTACAAATGTATTAACCAAATTAGTTTTGACTGTAAAATTAAAAACTAGAAATGCTAGTTGGTTTTCAATAATCTAAGTTACAAAAATTGATTATTTTAACATTTAGAAAGTTAAATTCATGTATCTAAAATAAAATTAATGATTTTCTTTTCTTCTTCCATTCTCAAATATAAGTACTGATAACAGCTTGACTTGCAAATGTTCAGCCATTATTTCATACATTACACTTGCAAATATTTTTGAAGGAAATTACTACATACACACATTTGCACAGACACATTATGTATACTTTCTATAACTTGCTTTTGGGATTTAACAAAATAAACTTCAAATATTCTCCAAATTAATACAAATGTTAGCCTCATTTGTGTTAAAATTGCCAGAAAAATAATCAATGTTACATGTATACTAAAGTGTCAATGAATGTGCCATTCGATCATTATAATTTTGTGAAAAATTGAGGTTGTTTTAATACTTTGTTATTAACAACACTCTGATACACATTCCCGACATTTCTTCTAATCCTGATAATTTTATTACTATTGATAAATGCTGAGAAATGGGAAAACTGAACCAAATGATCTAAGTATTTTAAGTGCTATTTATTTAAATTATTTAAATGCTAAATTAAAGTAAAATTAAAACACTAAGTCACTTTTCCAGAAAACTTGTAGCAATTCACATTCCTCACAGTACCTACAACTTCACCAACAATAGAAGCTACTGTTATTTTTTATTTTTATTCACCAGTGAGTTTGGTATCTATTATTTTAATTTCATTTTCTTGGGAACTAAAAAAGATCTCCAACTATGTTTTCAAAATGTACTTATGTCAGTGTATTACTTTTTACTTTCCTTGCCTTATTTTAAGAAAAAACATTCTTAACATACTAGGAACACTACGTAAACTAGAAGGTTTGTTTGCCATCATTCTGTCCTGATTTATCATGTCTTTTATTTTTTATCAAAATAAGTTTTTACACATTTATATAATTAAATATTTATGTTTCTCTTTATGGTTTCTGTGTTCTTAATGTGCACTAATATATCTCTTTGTAATTTAATTTTCTATTTTTCTAGTCTTTTTTACACATCTTTCATTCATCAAGAAATTATTTCTAAACATGTACAATGTGTAGTAAGATCTGATCTAATATTTTGTCAATGTAAATGGTGTTTAGTATAATTTATTATATAATAGATTCAAATCATGTATTTTATTAATTTCTTTATAACTTTAATTATTTCTAGATTTAATTATTTTCCTTTGATAAATGTGTGTATTCCTATGCCAGACCTGTAATATCATGATTAAATTAGCTTTTTAATATGTTTTAGTATCTGGTAGTCCAAGTCTTTGCTTTTTATTCTTGCTACCAGTATCTTCTTGGAAATTTTCACATTTTTTTCTTCTGTGAACTTTATGAAAGTTTTATTTATTTCCAAAATGCTTTGTATTTCAATTGGATCTGTTGAATGAAGGTATATTTTATCTCCCTCCATACTTAACTGTAAACGTAGGCACTTAAGTGTTCTTTTTTGATTGAACCAAAAAAACCAAAAATGAAACATAGGTTAAAAAGGTATTCTGTGTCTGAGATTTTCCAGAAAATATAGGTACAAACCAAGAAACATAAACTGGGAAAAGAAAGATAGAACTGACTAAAGACACTAGTCAGAGTAGAACTGAAACAGTTACAGCTTATTAAATGCTTATCGTGAAAACACTGCTTTGTGAGTTTCATGGGTTATTGCTTCATTTTTGTAAGAACATTGCAAGGTACAGATTAACTAGGGGGACTGGTTAAGTGTATTCATGGCCAAGGAAACTCGTGTTGCATGTTTTTAAAGAAGATATCAGATCCCCATAAATGCATTAATGTATACATGAAAAAAAAGAAGATATCAGATCCCTTTTTATAGTAATTTTCAAGAATACGAAATAGCTAAGAAGCACCATGTTGGATGATTCACTTCTGAAGAAGTCTCAACTTTACACCGTTGTGAAAAGCCCTTCTTACACTAGTGATGGTAGAATCATTATTACATCACAGACACTTAGAGAAGAAAGTGCCTTTTATCAATTCCACATCCCTGGAAATTGATTGGCAGTAAATGTGGAGAATCATTTATGGGGATATCTCTAGAAGTTTTACAGATCCACTGACAACCAACCATAATAAAATCACACTGTGTCTCAAAAAGCAAGTTCAATTGTCAAACACTGGTTTAGCTGCTGAGACTTGAAAAATACTAAAACAGATTCCCAAGAAAGACTCTGAAATATTTCTCAGATAGATGAGATATTTACATGTTTAGGTTGAAAAGCAGGAATCTTGCCCAAAAATGTGGAGGAAAAAATAAATATATAGAAATTTCAAACAATACCACCACAACAAAAACTTCTCTTTATCTGGTACCTTTAATATTTTTCCTTCTTGTATTTTCTTCTTGTGATCCAACATATTGTGCAATTCCCAAATCTTAGCTGCTCCTTTATCTAAACTGCTGCTGCCAATCTTTCTATCTCTGAAATGTCTGATCTATTACTGATTCTGACACTCTTAAAGTGTAAATGATTTATGCAAGATTCAAGAGTATTGAGATTTTGTTTGCATTACCAGCATTTGCTTGCAAACAGGAAAAAAAAATCATAAGAGAGATATTATTTATACAGCTATCTTAAGTTCAAAGGTATAGGCACATGACTTTGAACTTTATCACTTCTTAGCCCAGAGAAAAATTAAACGAATGACTGACAAAACACATTGTATTACAAAGTCTATCTAATATAAAGTGTATAGATTATAGTGAGATCCAATCTTAATTTGAGCAAATATTCACAATTCGCAAGCATTATTGATAAAGGCTTAAAGAAATGCATATAGAAAAATCTTTAAAAGGATGAAATCTAACGTTTGATCTTGAACATGAGTGTGAAATAGTGGTCATATATTACTATCTTTCCACAAGATGTGAATATCCACATCTGGCTGGCTGGGTGGACATTACCTTCTTTCCATCTTTCTATGTGGATCTCTAAAAGTGATATATGAAGAAAAAATGAAAATGTTCAAAATAATATCTAGTTTCTTGATTCGGCATGCCACTTTAGAAACAATAAAACATGGCTATGGCTTTTTTAATAAACAAAAATACCTATCAGAAATTATGGCTAGTGTCCACTAGGGCCAGGAGTAGTGAGGACCCGGTCTGAGCCTCCTTGCTGTGACCCATCACTTTTAGACCTGCCTCCTGTGATTCTCTGTTTGTTGACTTCCTTTTTAACTATTTCTTGTTCTTGGAATTAGTTCCATATCTATGTTCAGCCAACCAGTAAACTGACTTCCTACAGACTCTTGTCTTAACTATTCTAAACCCAGAATAATGAATACTTACCTTGCTTTATCCACTTTTTCCAACACTTGTCTCCCATTTTTCTAGACCCTATGATCCCAGGGCTGTCTATTTTAGGCACTTTGTCCAGGAACTTGAATTAACTAATATGCTGCTTTTATCCTCTACTTCAGCTCCCAATAGAAAAAACAGAAATGCTCTCTGGAATAGAATCAGTGATATCTTATTTTATTTATTTATTTAGGCTGGGGCTGGGTTTGAACCCACCACCTCCAGCAAATGGGGCTGGCGCCCTACTCCTTTGAGCCACAGGCGTCGCCTGATATCTTATTTTAAAATGATGCCTTTTTACATCTAAAATAAATACAACTTTGTGGGTTTTTCATAATGTAAAGTCATAAACATTGTGTTTGAATGTATATATGCTAATACACAATACATAGCAAAGTAAATGCTGTTGTGCAATATAGTGAAAGAGTACCATGTGAATTAACTTTTTGCCATCAACAAATATGTAATACATAATATAAGAATACAATGAACAGTAGTACATGACTCTGTTTATTGTTTGAGATCTTCTATAGTGTTTATGGGTTTTTATCTTGAAGAAGTCATTTTATATGAATATTATTTTACATAAAAGTATTTTGGTGCATCTGCCTACGTCACACACACAATGTTTTTAAGAGTAAATGTTTTAAAGGATCAAATGCCAATAACCAATCTCTCAAAAAGTTTCTACTGGACTTTTCATAAATTAGTAGTGTGCTATCCTGGGTGTCACTACATTTTCATGCATTAGAAAAGTTATGAACCATTCCAAACAGTAAATCCATTTTCCCTTTCTAAATTTTGTTCAATCAAAATAACTGGTTTTAGGTCTTTTATATGTGCATTATAAAGACAAAATTTGATGCTGAATACTTTGAAGGAGTATTTCACTATCTCACTGGTGAAGTTTTTATTAAAATAGAAATAATCCCTTTGGCTTACACGGTATCATACTATGAAACATGATGAGAAGAGCCTATTTACTATTTTTGAATCACAATTTTGATAATGAGTACACATTTTTCAGGCATCTATTTAAGATTTAGACCTAAAGTTTAATGTATCTTTTAAAAGTGTTATTTTATAAAATCTTTAAATCTTGGAAAAGATTAATGATCAATGTGTTTGACTTTTAGAAATGGTTGCTGTATATCCAGCACATTTGTTAATGAAATGAAGACTTTATGGGATAAAACTTTTCCTTTAGGAATTTTCAAAGAAAGTACAGTATTCAAAACCATAAACAATGATATACTTCAAAGTTTAAAGTCAAATAAAATTATACTAATAAGAAACAAGTAAATTCTTCTTTTATGAGAAAACTGTTTAGTGAAATGCCAAAAGGTATATTTTAATCCATGGTATCCAAAGGAAAGCAAGTGGCTTTATTTTCAAATTTGATGTTGAAATCAAGAATGGTAGAAATAAGAGAGAAAATGATACACCTATCTAATCAAGCAACAACAACTATTCCCTGACTGTCTCAAGCAGACATATGTGAACCATCCAAATGGTAGGTTGGTTTGAATATTAGACTAAACACTCCGATGACTTATGATAAAAGTGCATAGATGGTGTTGAAATGTGACAATGTAAACAAAAGGAATTCCTCTTCCCAGTCTTTCCTTCCTCTGCTCTTCTCCAACCCCATCTAGCCTGACATTTGACAGTTGGCAGATTCTTCATCCCAAGGACTGAGGCCAAATATTTGATTTGAATAATTACATGAAAACTGCTTCACTTCAATGCCCGTAACAAACTTGTTTGCATTTTCTGTTTTGTGGTCTATATGAACTGTTTGTAAAAACAACTGGGAATTTTGGGTGAATTTCGAATCAAGGGAATTGAGAATTCTTTTCCTGGGCTTTCTCACAGGTGTAAACTATAACAGTACATTTCTTTTGATTGAAAAAGAAATTGTGCCATGTTGAGAGAATTAACCTTAGAGCATTACTGCCTTATTTATAATTTTGGCTTTTGGACAATCTCTTAAAATGTTCTGAGATATCAGTTTGACAAAATTTATTAGCAGTGGATGAGGTTGTGATTTTTATGCACTTTCTGTTCATGACTATTTTTGTATATATGTTTAGTACTGGAGATAATTCTTGATGATTTATGGTGAAATAATTTAGTGCTACACGTTTGGACAATTTCATATACTTTTCATGATGAGAGGAGGTTGTTACTGAAAACTTAATGATCTGTAAAAAACTTACAAAGGGAGCATAAACAAAGCCCAGAGTGAGCTTTATGAGGACATATGTACATATGCCCCCACAAAATTTTCACTCATTTATTTTACACAATTTTATTTAGCATACACATCCTGTTCAGTCTTGTAAATACAACAAGGAAGAGGTGGTCACTCCTTTCAAAAGACTTAGAATAAAATGGGAACAGGAGAAAACATCCCCTATTTCTGCATAACAATAAAGAAAGAAAGAAAAAACATAGCACTTACACTAGCATACAAATCATCTAATACCTAGGTATAAATTTAATAAAGATTTATGAGACTTCTTACAAAAACTACAGTGATTATTAATATAAATTGAAGAAGATTTAAATAGGAGAGACATAACATGTTTATAAATTAGAACCTTAATATGTTTACGATTTAAATACTTGCCAAATGTGTTTACAGATTCACTGCATGCTCAGTCAAAATCTCTCCATTTACCTTAGTTCTCAGGCAACCCAATGTTGGATATATATTCCAGGGACACTTGTTTACAGGTGTGAGATGGATGAGTTTATCACAGCAATATTTGTCACAGTAAAATCTGGAGATAAACTAGGTGATCACTGCAAAAAAAAATGAGTAAGTGAAAATGGATGGCTAAATTCTTTGAGAAGAAAAGATCATCATTTGGAAAGAAAGATTTAGAAATACACTCAACATCATGGAAAGATCTTAAAGCCAATTGTTGGGCAAGGTATAAGAAACAAACGAATGGTATAGAATAAGTCTATAGCAAATGCAATTTATTTATATTTTAGTGGCATACACAAGACTGCTATGTATTTTCCAAAATTGCGTACACATCTAAGAGCATACAAAAGATACACTATAATGGATTCCTGTTTGGAAAATGGGCTCAGGAAGGTA
>CAUYON010166263.1:0-34229 GCA_963573935.1 Arctocebus calabarensis
CTAGACCAGTGGTTCTCAACCTTCCTAATGCTGCGGCCCTTTCATACAGTTCCTATAGGTCATGACCCACAGGTTGAGAACCGCTGTCCTGAACAGACAGCTCTTAGTAAGATGTTGGGCCATTACCCTGCATGTCCAGCATGGCTTAATGTGTCTGACAAACACTCCCTCACATAAACATCACCACAAACCTCTGACCTTGCCAGTTTCACAGGGAGACAAGAAACCTATGGCAGAGAGATTCAGCAGGTCGTCCAAAACCACACAAGTGAAAGGCAGAGCCTGGTGTTGCAGCAAAGACTGGTAAGAGTCTCAGAGAAAAGGGGAACCTTCAGAAATAAGATCTGATGTTTGGTGGGGTCAGGCCACCCCTTATCATGTGAAGTTTCTCCCTCTGACATTCATTCACCTCGACAGATCTGAATGCTATTTCATTTAGGGAGTTAGAAAATTTTGATATTCCATCTTCTTCAAATCCTTTAATAAAACCAAAACAGATTCTATCCAATCTTATAGTATAAGCTCACAGCCCCGCAAAAACTGCTATTTACTCATAGGGCATACCCACAACCTAACTCTGGTAGCGATGGGGCCACTTTTCCAGAAGGCACACCATCTTTCTAGCATGCCCATAAGGGAGAAAAAAAGACAGGTTTACACAGTTTCATGTTGTGCTGAGTGAAAGAAGCCAGACTCAGAATATTAATACTCTATGATTCTATTTATATAAAATTCTAGAAAAGGCAAACCTATAGTGATCAGTGGTTGCCAGGCTTCAGGTGGGTGAAAGAGACTGACTGCAAAGAGGGAGGAGGGAATTTTCTGGAACCACGCATGTGTTTATTCTGTCATGATTGTGGTGGTGGTTACCTGACTATACATATACATTTGTCAAGTGTGATCAAATTGAACAATTAAAATTCGTGATTCCACAGTATGTCAATCATACTTCAATAAAACTGCTCCAAATAAATTCAAATACAGATTTTTTAAAACAGTTAAGGCTCTGTCAAGTGAGCACTGATTGTAGGGAAGAAAAAAAAAAAGACATGTGCATGCTTATGGGGAATCAGGTAGTTTTAGACCTTGTTTCTCTTCTAGCACCCACTCCACTGCATAACTTTCAATTTTGTGTTGTACTTTGTACAACAATAGGTCGTTTCTGCACTCATTAAAACCCAGGCTGTTGAAATTCTGATTAGAAATGACAGACAAATGTGAACACTTCACTGAGTGGTGTATAAAAGAGAGGCAAAGTAGTGAAGCAGAAAGTACACTGATCTTTGACTCTGCAGATAAAAAAATCTAGCTCTGGGCGGCGCCTGTGGCTCAAAGGAGTAGGGCGCCGGCCCCTATATCAGAAGTGGTGGGTTCAAACCCAGCCCTGGCAAAAAAAAAAAAAAAAAAAAGTCTAGCTCTGTTCTGATGCCCAGTTGTTTCTCTGAGCCACCCAGGCAAAAGACGCCTATAGCTCTCCTGTTTGATTTACCTTGCAGATAATCAGTTTCCTTATCTGTGAAATTAGAGGATTATTGTACATACTTAGTCATTTGTTAAATCAGCAAACATTTCTGAGGACCCACTTATTGGGTCTTTAAAGAAGTGCGTGTTTAACAGCCCTGCCTTGGAAGACCTTGCAGTCTAGGAAAGAGATTCATGCTGTGACTTCCGAGCCTGTGTCTTCAAAGGTAGCACAGCTTCTGCCTGGCACACTCTCTCTTGCTCTCTTTCTCTGGATCTTCACTCCTTGGTACCTGGACAGCATGCTGTGAGGTAAACTAAGGCACCACGGAGAGGCTGCTGGTTGACATTCTGGCTAATGGCTGCAAACGAGAGCCAGCATCAACCTCCACACCAATGAGTATCCCTGTGGCTGTGCCCCTGAGTTAGAAACCCTGAGTGACAACCCTTGCTAGGCTCAATCTACAATGAGAAGTATGAGAAATAACGTGAAAATGCCCACTGTTGTAAAGCACTGAGATTGGGAGACTTGCCAGGTACGAAAAGATACCTAACCCTCAAGGCATCTTTGACAACAGAGGTTAATAGCAATTTATCGTCCATCACTGGAAACAGGAGGAAAGAATTACCTCCAAAATACTTGGATTCCTTTCCCCTACCCACAAATACACACAAGCCACCCTATCTGCACCATAGCACAAGCGGACCTGCCTAACTGCACAGGGACATTGAGTGAACTCTGTACAGCCTGAAGTACGCTTTTACAAGTATGCCTGTCTGCGGACCCAAACACAAGCACTTCAACAACTAGGCAGACCTATTCCTGTGTGTATTCCTTAAAGTCTGTTACTCCGACTTCGGTCTAGGAGGAAGTTTTCCTTGACCTTACTAAGCGCTGTGTCCGGGCCGCGGCCTCTCCCGATTTCCACTTACAAGGGAGCACCCGGCGCCCGGCACGAACTGTGCGGCGAGCTCACCCGGTCCCCACCCGTCAGCCTGCAGCGGCCTCCACCCCTCGGCCAGGACCCCCAAGGACAGGGCCCCCGGGGGCAGATGCCCACAGGGGTGAGGCCGCGGACCGGGAATGTCTAGGGGTGACGGTGGGGCCTGGAGCACCCTGGGGACCTGGTGGGCCCGCTCACCTCCGGCCGGCTACGCTTCTGCAGCAAGTGCTCCAGGTAGAGGTCAGAGAGGGCGGTGCGCATGCTGCCCCCACCCTCGCCCTCGCTGGCCTTGAGCGTCATCTCACACAGCTGGCACACCGGGACTCGGGAGCCGGCAGCGCTGGGAATTCGAGGGCTCGGGGCCTGCGGGCGGCTGGGAAGCCGAGCGGCTGGGCCAGTCACCGCCCCGCAGGCGGTGCGCCAGGCGGGCGTGGGCGGAGCTCCGCCCGCGCTCCTGCCCACTCCTGCAGCCCGCCCCGCCCCTGGACTCGCCCGCGCTACAGACCCCGCGGCGCCGCGCGATCCGCGCAGCAACCCTGCAGGACCCAGAGGAAGCGGAGCTCTATCCTGGTCCCTGTAGCTTCAAGGTGGTAGCGTGGGCTGAATCCCAGAAGGACAAGAACTGGGAGGGGGCCAAATTCGTGTGGGTGTCAGTGAGGCATCCAGCGGCTACGGTGGCCTCCCCTTCGCTCCACCTGGGCTGTGCCTAGCTTCTAGCTGATGTAACTCCTGGAGCAGTTCGTATGCTCAGGAGAACAGGGGAAGTCGGAATCAGCCGGCTTGGTGGCGCTTCGACAAACGGTGTTGGAGATTGGCAAATTCCAGGCCCTACCCATAAGTCAACGTGACCCCAGCAGGGCCAGTGTACTCTTCAAGATTTGGAAATTGCGAAAATGCCTTTAAGGCTACTGCTACCCTGCGCTGCTACTACCCTGTCATTTACATTGTTACATGCTGTTTAATGATGAAAGTCCTTATTGCCTTTAGGAGCAAACGATTTTTACTTTTTTTAGGCCAAATCTCTTTCTGTTAATGCCGCAAAATTTTTAAGGATTAGTGAAAGCGAATGGAGCAGACATTCCTTATGAATCTTAGACAAGGATATCTCAGTATCCTAACGTTAGCCTTAGGAGCAGCAAAACAGCAGCCACAGGGAGGAAGGCTTTCTGATCCAAACGAACGCTTCCTGCGCTTACAGGGCTCTTGGCCGTCTTACCGCAAGCTTGTAGTTCACAGCCTCAGAAGCAGTTTGTTATGCCATACAATCTTATTCTGATCTTCATCAAAACTCTCTGAGAGGCGCTCATAACCAAGAAGGGAAAATCCAAGGCAGAAGTTTAGAGCTCCGTGGCCCAGTTTTCTCTGCTAGGAGCCTGAGCTCACATGATTGATGGTTTCCTTCCCCAAGATCACGCTACAGGAACAAGGGGGAGAGAGAAGAGAGAGCGCGACAAGGAGGGATGAGGGGAAGAGAGGGAGGGGCCCCGAAGAGAGGAATTAAAGAGAGCGATATTGGTTCAGGGATGGGCTAATTGAACAACGGCATGAAATAGACAACCCAGAAACACACCTGTGCATGTATAGAGGGGTGGTACATGGTATGAGAGGCAGAAGTGGCAGGCAAGGTAAGTTAAGAGGGGTTTTTCCACGACTGATTCTTCAAAGTGATTATTTATATTGGAACAGCTAAAACCGGAAACCCTCATGTGATACTGAAAATATAAGAATGTATTCCAGATGGATTAAGGACTTAAATCTCAAAAACACCTTCGATGTCCTTGACGGAAAAGACAGGCGAAGACCTTTTAGGTTGGGATAAAGATTTCTTAAACAATGCACATAAACCATTGACTGTTAAATGGAATAACGCTAAATGTGATATTTACGAAGAAGTTTATTTATCAAAAGACACCATAGGTCTGGCGTGGTGGCTCACAGCTATAATCCTAGCACTCTGGGAGCTGGAGGAGGCGGCTGGCTTGAGCTCACTAGTTGGAGACTAGCCTGAGCAAGAGCGAGACCGCCGACTCCAAAAGAAATAGAAAAACCAGCTGGGCGTTGTGGCCAGGGCGCCTGTAGTCCCAGCTACTTGGGAGGCTGAGGCAAGAGAATCGCTTGAGCTCAAGCGTTTGAGGTGGCTGTGAGCTATCACACCACAGCACTCTACCCAGGAAAAGGACGGATTTTCACTCTGTGGTTCTGGCGCATTGAGTGAGTATTTATAATGACAAAACACACACTAACACTCGATAAAGGCGAAAGTAAGCACTTTATCTAAACTACTGTAGTAGGAAGGAGAACCAAAGAAAGAGTGACTCCTTGAGCAAAATTTAGTTTTATTAAGGCAAAGCTCAAAGTGGAAAAGTACTGGGAAAGCAAGTCAGCTGACTCAGAGGCTGGAGGGTCATACAGCTTGTCTTTTTTTCAACATTATCATGCCTTTTTATCGGCCAGCTCCAGTTCCAGGTGGTCATTGTGCTGAATCTGGTTTTGCTCCCAGGAATTTATTGCTTCTTGGAATTTATTGCAACTATCTGCTTTTCTCAGTTCCTGGAACTGCCTTTAGGTACAGAGGTCCAGTTCAAAGTTCATGAGTGGAAAATTATAACTTTTTGCAATATAAAAAAAAGAAAATAGGCTCTATCTTACACCACACAAAAATTAAATTCCAAGTAGCATAAGGACTCAAAGATAAAAGGCAAAACTATGAAAACTTTTGGAGGACAATATAGGATAATTGCTTTATGACTTTGGGTGGAAAAGGATTTTTTTAAATTTATTTTATTATTTTATTTAGGAAAAGGATTTCTTAAAAAGACACTAAAATAATAATATATAGAGGAAATGATTGCCGAATTTGACTGCATTAAAATAAGCACTTCCAAGCTAGGTGCGGTGGCTCACACCAGTCATCCTAGCACTCTGGGAGGCCGAAGTGGGTGGATTTCCCTGAGCTCACAGGTTCAAGACCAGCCGGAGCAAGAGTGAGATCCCCGTCTCTACAAATAGCCGGGCGTTGTGGAGGGTGCCTGTAGTCCCGGCTACTTGGGAGGCTGAGACAAGAGAATCGCTTGAGCCCAAGAGTTGGTGCTTGCTGTGAGCTATGACATCGTGGCACTCTACCGAGGGTGACAAAGTAAGACTCTGTCTCAAACAAAAAAAAAAAACAAGCACTTCCATTCATCAAAATACACCATATGAAGAGTGAAAATATAATCTTCAAATTTGGGATAAAGTATTTTTCACATACATAGCCTGCAAAAGATTGGTATATAAAACACATGAAAATTTCTATTGATGAATAAGGAATAAGCAAAACTTCTAATTAGAAAAGTGGGCAAAATCCATTAATAGGAATTTCATAGAAGAGAAAGACAAATGATCTACAAACACATGAAAACATCTTTAATCTTATCGGTTATTAGGGAAATACAACCTAAGAAAGCAATGGGGCATGATTTCCCATTCACCAGCTTAACAAAAAATTAAAAGGTTGATGATATGGCATGTTATCAAGGAAATGGGACAACGGGAACATTCATAACTACTAGTAGGTGTGTACATTGGTGCAGTGGCTTTGAGAAGCTGGCATTGCATCACAAAGTGGAACATTTGCTTGGCCTTTGACCCAGCTATTTAATCATAGGGTACATGCCTTATAGAAATTTGCATGTGTACACTATGAGACATGTACAGGAATATTTTATGAAAGATTTATTTAGAACAGAAAGAAGCAGAAACAATACAAATGTCCTATAGTTCAGTCTAAATAAGTGGAGTTTTCTTCATATGATGGGACATTATGGGAAATGAGTGAAATGGGCTAATTACAACTATACGCATCAACATGGATGAATCTCAAAACATAATGCAAGCAAAAGAAGAAAAATCACAGAGGAATACATGTACATGGCTTGGTTTTTACAAAATTTTAAAACATGCAAGGCTATGGTGTTAGAAGACAGAATTGGGTTTACTTTGGGAGCTAGGAAGGGCTGTCCATCTGGAGGGGGAGAACAAGTAGGAACTTGTTACTTTGTGGTAATTCTATGACCTGTGCTCTTTTCTGTGTGTATATTAATCTTTTAAAAAGAAGCTTAAAAATTCTGGTCTACAAAGCAGAGGGACACGTCAAGAATTTTTAAAAATAAAGGCAAACGTTAAATAATATATTGCAAAACATAATTCTGAAATATATACAGAAAACCAAGGAGAAAATCCAATGTTAAGAACAGAGGAGAAAAGGCTATGAGCCCAGAGTGTAAATTGGTACAACCATTATGTGAAACAATATCAAAAATGTTAATATGATCATAGCTTATAACCCCACAATTCCACTTTCAGCAATTCATATCAAGGAAGAACTTGGACATGAATATAAAGACAATGAAGCTGTGTATAAGGATGCTCATCCAATTGCTGTTTGAGTAGCAGGGTCCTAAATGAAACTAACACCAAAACTCAGATGTTGGCGGTTTTTCTTCTGTGTTATTATACATAGCTTTTGACTTCTCTCCTAACCTACTACCTGCTGGTTAGTGAAAAATAATTTAAGTAAATAGAAATCTGATTTAAAGCTTACTGTAAACTGATAAACAGTCACTGAAGATTGTCTCGGGTAAGAAGGACAATCTGTTCCTAAAATCTGGGAGGATGGGATAAAGGATGTGTGGCTAATACAGTGCTATGGGGAGCAATTGTCCCCCTCCACTTCAGCTTGTAAGTATGAGCTGGCACCTACTGGTGTCACAGGGATGGCTGTTGTTCCACTGGTCTTGTTCCCTGTTAGTCTCTAACATACCCCTTCATCTTTTCATTTGAGCCATGTTTTCAGTAGCTCCCAACTGACAGCAGTACCTTTAAGCCTCTGTCATGTCCTCCATCGAGGTCCTGACATAGCTGACCACTCCTAGTCTTCTTAAATTTTTCTCCACAGATTTATTGAGGTATGACTGGCAAAATTGTATATATTTAATGTATAGAATAGATTGATATACATATAGAGTGTGAAACAATTACCACAATCAAGTTAGTTAATGCATGCACCACTTTACATAGTTACTGTTTTTTTATACGGTAAGAACACGTAATATTTACTCTCACCATATTCCATGCAAATTTTAAACAAAAAAGAACAAGGGTGGTTAGACTTGGACAAAGTACACTTTCATTCTGAATCTTCGATTAACAGAGTAAAATAAATAAATAATAAGTTAAAAAATAGGCTGAGCATGGTGACGTGTGCCTGTAATCCCAGCACTCTGGGAGGCACAGGCAGGCACTCCTTAGTGCTTGAACTAAGGTGTTTGAGACCAGCCTGTGAAAGAGTGAGACTCCATCTCTACTAAAAATAAAAAAAGTAGCTCGGCACTATGGAGATAGGAACCAGTGTCCCAGATCCAGGGAATAGTCTTGACCTAGCTCTAGGGTTTGCACCAGAAAAGACAGGCAGACAGATGGATAAACAAGACTCCTGAAGAAGGGCCTTTCTCCAATTCACTGAATCCTAGTGAGTTAGTGTGAGGGCTGTGGCAAGGGTCCAGGGTTTATCTTAGGACTGGTCTCACTGCCTCCTTCCCAAGTTTCAGCACCATTTGTTAGATGGTGCAAAGGTGCCTCAACGAACCAGGCCAAGTAAAGTTAACAGCAGAGACTTTTTTTTTTTTTTTTTGCAGTTTTTGGCCGAGGCCAAGTTTGAACCCGTCACCACCGGTATATGGAGCCGGCGCCCTACTCCTTTGAGCTACAGGCGCTGCCCAACAGCAGATTATTAAGAGCGTCCTCAAGCAGTGGGCTGCCACCCAAAGCGGAAAATGGTGTGGCAGAAACGCAGCTCAGGAGGTAGCCCAGTCATAGCTCAGTAACTTGGAATGTGGTGCAAGAGATCAAAGGTCGTCTGCTAGAGGCCTTCTAAGGGGTGGGGATTAATCTGCTGTAAATCTTCTGTAACTTGGAAGAACTGTTTCACAGAACCAGAAGAAACACTGCAAGTGCTATTCTTTGCTTAACCAATGTCCAGATCCATTGGAGGTAGAGAAAGTCCTGTCTACTTAAGAGTAGTTAGACCTATTGGAGGCAGAGGAGCACTAACAAGAACTAGTCTATTCTTTACTTAGTTTTAATCCATGGAAGGTGGAGACATAATGTTTATTCTAAGAGGTAGAGAAAGACTTAACGGGCTAGGCAACCCAGGCATGAGAGGATTTAGAAAGACACTCAGACAGTTATGTCCATCAAACTGGTTCCATGGTAACACCTGAACCACAAGGAGGGGCCATGCCGGCCAGTATAACAGAACCCTGGACCATTACCAGAGGCTTTTTGTCATGGCAAAGGGAACCTGTTCGTTGTCCATGGGGAACATATCTTGCTCCGTAAACCTGTATATTGCTCTTCCTCACTTTGTTTCACACTTGCCCTGCTTTTTTGGTGGGCCTGGTCATCTTCGGCCAAGAGCATACCAAGAACTGAGAAACAGACAACTGCCTGAACCCCAACAATTTCAAACTCAGAACAGCAAAAGAGACAAGCAAATTAATAATTTTAACACTATTACCTGTATTACATTTATAATAGTGAACACATAGAAACACCTTAAATAATTATTTATATGGGGAGATGGTGAAACCACTCACGTCCACATTTTAAAAAGTCCCATTTTAAATTAGTTTGGAAAATGCTCCATATTTTGCCCCCTTGTGGAGATTCATATTAGCCTGTTAAACATTCTTACAAGTCCTGGAACAAAGAAACATGCTTAAATTTGTTTAATTCAGTATCTCGCAAGCATTACTGACCATATAACCCTACTGTTTTATGACATTTATTGAAACAGAACTATTGTTTCACAGAACAGAGTTTGGGAAACTGACGAGATGTATATGTAAAAAAATTTGAAAGGAGATACACCCAGATGCTAAGTGTGTTTATATTGGGGTGCTAGGTTTATGAGTACCTTTTCTTTATTTATCTGTATTTCCTGAACAATTTTTGCAATAAATATGTATCACTTTTATAACCAAAATGGTAATAAGGTTATTCACATTCTTCCATTATATCTTTGGAAGGAGAAAATGAAGACAAGTATAATTTAAGATGGAAGACAATTTAATTTTAACCAATAGATACTTTCTCATTTGAGGCATACAGTGTACTCTCCACTTTCTTGAAATTCAGCAAGCCAAATGCTACACTATCCCTATTGAATCTTGTAGTTTCTTCACTGGATTGGTTCACCCAAAAGGAAGCTAGAAAAGGAAGATAAAATGGTGAGTGCCAAACTAAGTTTAAGTTCCTATAAACTCTCCTGGTCTGCACTAAGTTTCAGTATAAAAGATACCACCTTTGCCAAGATTGGGTTTTAGATACTTATTACTCTCTCTCTCTTTTTTTTTTCTTTTTCTTTGAGACAGAGTCTCAAGCAGTTGCCCTGGGGGTAGAGTGCCAAGGCTGTCATAGTCACAGCAACCTCCAACTTTTGGGCTCAAAGGATCCTCCTGCCTCAGTTTTTCTATTTTCAGTAGAGGTGGGGGTCTCGCTTTTCCTCAGGCTGGTCTCGCGAACTCCTGATCTCAAGCTATCCACCCACCTTGGCCTCCCAGAGTGCTAGGATTACAGGTGTGAGCCACCGTGCCAGCCAGATACCTATTTCTCTTAATATGAACCAAATTATTTCATACAGACAAGATGTTTTGATGACTTGAGAAAAGAAGAACAAGAATATGTTTCTAGCATGGTTAGGACAGGAGGTAATGGTACATAGTTTTTCTTATTTTGTTATTTAAATATATATATATATATATTTTTTTTGAGATAGAGTCTCACTTTGTCGCCCTTTGTAGAGTGCTGTGGTGTCACAGCTCTTGGGCTTAGGCGATTCTCTTGCTTCAGCCTCCCAAGTAGCTGGGACTACAGGTGCCTGCCACAACATCCGGCTATTTTTTGTTTAAGTTTGGCCGGGGCCGGGTTTGAACCCACCACTCTTGGTATATGGGCCCGGTGCCCTACTCGCTGAGCCACAGGTGCTGCCCTATTTAAGTATTTTTTAAAAATGCACTGATCAAACAAATATGGTTCACTGCAGAATGATTGGAAAGTGCAGACAGACAAAAATGAAAATGAAAACAACAATAATAATTAAAACAGCCAGCCGCGGTGGCTCATGCTCTAATCCTAGCACTCTGGGAGGCCGAGGTGGGTGGATTGCCTGAGCTCATGAGTTCGAGACCAGCCTGAGCCAGATCTGGTCTCAAACTCATGACCTTGTCTCTAAAAATATAGCCGGGCGTTGTGGCGGGCGCCTGTAGTCCCAGCTACTTGGAAGTCTGAGGCAAGAGGATCACTTAAGCCCAAGAGTTTGAGGTTGCTATGAGCTGTGACATCACGCCTCACAGAGTGAGACTCTTGTCTCAAAAAAAGGAAAAGAATCTAAACTATTCCTTAATTGCAGGCATCCAGGCTAGTAAAGAGCCTGAGTGTTTGTGTTCCCCCTTGCCTTTCCTCTCTCCTCCCTTCTCCTCTTGCCACAGAAGCTTACGTGAGGCAACAGAGAGTCACCATTAGTGCTGTGGTGATCAGAAAAGCGAAAATGGCTGCTGGAGGTAGAGTACTCTTCATGAGATCCCACAAGTAATCCCTACAGTCTTTCAGCCATGCCCAGTAGTTGCCTGCAGAAAGAGCATAGACATTCACTGAGGAGAGGTCAAGTAAGCGATGGAGCAAGGTAAGGGCTAGATGTTGGGTCTTTTCTTTAGGAAATAGAGGACCAAGTAATTTGACCCCAAGGAAAGTGGCAGACAAAAATGTCTGCAGTGTGGAATCAAGAGGGTTCACCACTCAGTAGCAAGGCACTTGAGTAGCATGTGTGTGCCTGTTGGCAGCAGGACTGTGGGAGCCCCTAAGATGTGGATCAATAGATCATTTGGTTTATTTTAAATTTCCTCTCTTTTGTTAAGTCTCTCCTGACCCTTCCCCCCAAACAATCTTAATTATCCCCTTGACTTCTGAGACCCTTGATCATATTCCATGGAAATTTGGCTGCTATAGCTTTATCTGCCCCTTTATGAGCTCCTTGATAACAGGGGCTGTTCAAATCCTAATCTATGTAGTTCAGCAAAGGGCTTGGTACACAGTGGGTAGGTTAATGCTTGTTAAACCAACTTGAACCAAATTAGATTAGTTTTCTTTTATGTTAACATTTCTTTATTTCTTTCTCTCTCTCTCTCCCTCTCTCTCTCTTTCCTTCCTTCCTTCCTTCCTTCCTTCCTTTCTTTCTTTCTTTTTTTCTTTTCTCTCTCTCTCTCTCTCTCTCTCTCTCTCTCTCTCTCTCTCTCTCTCTTTCTTTCATTCTTTCGAGACAGAGTCTCACTATGCTGCCCTGAGTGCCATGGCATCACAGCTCACAGCAACCTCAAACTCTTGGGCTTAAGCAATTCTCTTGCCTCAGTTTTCCAAGTAGCTGGGTCTACAGGTGCCCGCCACAATATCCGGCTATTTTTTTGTTGCAGTTTGTCATTGTTGTTTAGCTGGCCTGGGCCAGACTTGAACCTGCCAGCCTCAGTGTATTTGGCTGACGCTGTAACCACTGTGCTGCAGGTGCCGAGCCTGTTAACATTTCTTTTAAACATAAAATCAGTGTTTTCTGACCTGAGACAGGAATCTCACGTCTTGTGAAGATAGGACCACTCATTCTAACAGCAAACACACCCCTTGAGCGTGATTTCGATCCTGTTTTTTCTTGTATTCCAAAAGCAGATAAAGGTGAAGGTGAGGAAGTCACTGTCTCTAAGAACAGGTAACTCAGACAACACAGCAGACATGCAATGCACAGCAACTTGTGGGGTTCCATGGACTCCATCTTTAGCTGTGGCTGAAGAGCTGGTCCTCCTAGATCACTCTGTCAAAGGGAGATTTCTTTGTCCTTACTTCTTTTCCTCAGCAGCTTTGTCTGAAAAGTTATAAAATGGTGGTTTAGTTGTTACACCAGAAAGTTTCTCACCTGTTATGAACACAAGGATAACTCACTGACTTGTACAGGTGAACAAAGTCAGTTTCCTGAACATGGTCAGTTTCCAAAGCAAAAAGTATCTGCCCCCTCTAAAAACCACAGTAAAATAAAACCTTACTATGCTCCCTCCTACCCATCATCCCGTTTCATTCTTACCCAACTCAATTACTAGAAACTCTTTTAGCTGTTTAGGCCAAAACATGTGGCATCATCTTTGTGATTGACTCTTCTTATTTTTTGAGACAGAGTCTCAAGGTGTTGCCTTGGGTAGAGTTCCATGGCATCATAGCTCACAGCAACCGCAAACTCTTAGGCTCAACATATGCTCTTGCCTCAGTTTTTCTATTTCTAATAGAGACAGTATCCCACTCTTGCTCAAGCTGGTCTTGAAGTCCTGAACTCTGTCAATCCACTCACCTCAGCCTCCCAGAGTGCTAGGATTATAGTCGTGAGCCACCATGCCCAGCCTCAATAATTATTTTTTGAACGAATGAATGAATGATGAATTTTGGCAGATATATTGCTCATCGAATGACTCAGACAGTGCTACTATTTTGCCTTTCTGCTGCTTGGAATATTGCCTCAAGTTGAGGCAGCCATCTTGTGACCATGAGGCAATATCCATGAGGAAAAGGCCCAAAACATGACATATATTTTGGCTCAGACATTTTTTTTTTTTTTTTTTTTTTGGAGACAGAGCCTCAAGCTGTCACCCTGGATAGAGTGCTGTGACATCACAGCTCTCGGCAACCTCCAATTCCTGGGCTCAAGTGAGTCTCCTGCCTCCACCTCTCAAGTAGCTGGGACTACAGCGCCCGGCCATTTTTTGGTTGCAGCTGTCATTGTTGTTTGGTGGGCCTGGGCTGAATTTGAACCCGCCAGCTCAGGTGTTTGTGGCTGGCACCTTGAGCTGGTTGAGCCACAGGCGCCGAGCCTGGCTCAGACATTTTTAAGCCACTAAACTGACACCCATATCTGCTTACCTCTGGATTGCTTGGTTTGAGAGAAATTAACTCCTTTATGAGCCATTATAATTTAGGCTTTCTTTATTTTAAAATTTTTTTATTTCCTTGCTTATTTTTTATTAATTTTTTTTTATTTCCTTGCTTTCTTTTTTTTTTTTTTTTCTGTTGTTGAGACAGAGTCCTACCCTATGCTCTGAGCAGAGTGCAATGGCGTCATAGCTCACTGCAACCTCAGACTCGGGCTATGGGCATCCCTTTGCCTCAGCCTCTGGAAGCCACTGGGATTACAGGCACTCACTATGGTAACCGGCTGGGTTTTTCTTTTTTTTTTTTTCATTCCCACTCAGGCAAATCTCAGACTCATGAGCTCAAGCAATTCTCCCTTCTCAGCCTCCCATAGTGCTGGGATTACAGGCGTGAGCCACTGCTGCTCCCATCTAATTCGGGCTTTCTGTTACTTAAGACACTTACAATTGATAAACTCATTTACTGTTTGAAATTCATGTCTGGTAGGAAGCCACTTACCTGAAAATTGACTTGGCACCAGGAACACAAAGAAGACAGTGTATTAGGCCTCTGTCTTCAGAAGAAGCTGGCCAGAGTCTTACCCTTAGGTTTCTGAAGTTCCAAATAGAATTCCAGCCCTCTTTATGATCTCATCTACTGCATTTGACCCTCCCCCAGTCTCTATTAGACTGCTAAGTACACAGATTTCTTTTTCTGTCTGTGCATAACCATCTGTGTTGATGCTAAAACTCATTCCTACAGCAGTTGTACCCTAGTAGGCTTGAAGAATTCTAAGACATTTTATTCACCACATAGTCTTTACTATACCTCATACTTTAAAAAAAACAAATTTTTTTTTGAGACAGAATCTCAAGCTGTCATCCTGGGTAGAGCACTGTGGCATCACAGCTCACAGCAACCTCAAACTCGTGGGCTTTAGCGATTCTCCTGCCTCAGCCTCCCAAGCAGCTGGGACTACAGGCGCCTGCCACAATGCCCGGCTATCCTTTGGTTGTAGTTGTCATTGTTGTTTGGCAGGCCCGGGCTGGATTTGAAGCCGCCAGCTGGGGTGTATGTGGCTGGCACCCTCGCCGCTTGAGCTACAGGAGCCAAGCCTACTATACTTTATAATAGTGTATATATAGAACGTAATAGGTGATAAAGGTAGCATTTCATATCAGTGGTGGGGAAAAAGAGATCACTTAATATGATGTTGGGATGATTGCCTATTCATTTATATGCACCCAAGTGAGAGTCCTTTGCCACACTATGCAAAAATAACTTCTAGATAGATCAACAAGGACTGAACAAAAATAAAACTACATATTAAATATACGTGGGCCAGGCACGTGGCTCACGCCTGTAATCCTAGCACTCTGGGAGGCCGAGGTGGGTGGATTGTTTGGGCTCACGAGTTCGAGACCAGCCCGAGCAAGAGAAAGACCCCGCCTCTAACAAACTAGCTGGGAGTTGTGGTGGGAGCCTGTAGTCCCAGCTACTTAGGAGGCTGAGGCGAGAGAACCACTTAAGCCCAAGAGTATGAGGTTGCTGTGAGTTGTACACAGCAGGCTTAGACCCCAACTGGGGCCTTGGACATTGCCAGGCACTGATAAAGATCCTGAAAGAAACCAGGCTCAGCCTTGACCTAAATTCCTTAAACTCTCATGAAAACTCCATACCCGGAACTTCTGGCTGCAGATGTACCTAGTTACATGTACCTAGATACCGTTTTCTCTTGCTGTCTGCCTGAGGAGACACTGAAGCCTACACTGTATGTAAATTCCCCTATAGATGCTTTGCAATGATCACCTTGGTGTTTAGTGCTTCTTTCCTTGGGATCCCAACCAGCCTCCACCATAGGAGGGTTTGGGGCACTCCCTTGCGTAAATTCCCCTGCCACTGATTTTGGGGTGACTCCAGCCATTAACATGGCAGAACAAAACAGATGCATTATAAGGATTTGACTTGATGCTAGTGTGAGAATTGTTTAAACGGTCTATGGGAAGGTGGAGCCCTAAAGACTAAAATCTTTGTCTCTTATTACATCCAAGCTTCCAACTTAGTTGCTGGGGTAATCTGCATGAGAAGTGATATGCAAAGAACTCAATGCACAACTTTTCTAGGATTGGAAGGAGCTGAAAGGTCCAGCAGGAATTGAAAGACTTGCAAGTTTTGGTTGCTTCCCTGTACTCACAAAATAAGCCAACAGATATTGACAATGTGCGTAAGCTGCAAATTAACATCTCATGCCTGCTCTGACTTTTCCAGTGTAAAAACAATATGGCTGCTGCTAAGTAATCTATGACTGCATGAAAAATTGCCCCCAACCTAGCAGCTGCAAACATAAACATTTATTATCTTATAGTTTCTGTAGGTCAGGAATTTTATTTTTTTTCCTTATTTTTTTATTACATCATGGTTGTGTACATAAATGTAATCATGGGGTACAATGTGTTGGTTTTATATACCATCTGAAATATTTTCATTGAACTGGTTGACATAGCATTCATGGCATTTTCTTAGCTATTGTGTACAGACATTTATATTCTACATTTAGTAACTTTCACCTGTACCCTTCTAAGATGCACTGTAAATGTAGACACATCAATCACTGTAAATGTGGACACATCAATTACTCATTACTCACCCTCCACCCATCCTCCGCCCTCCCCTCCCCTCCCTTGTCCCTTTCCCCAATTCTTGTGTTGTAACTGGGTTATAGCTTTCATAGGAAAGCTATAAATTAGTTTCATAGTAGGGCTCAGTACATTGGATACTTTTTCTTCCATTCTTGAGACACTTTGCTAAGAAGAATATTTTCCAGCTCCATCCATGTAAACAAGAGTTAAAGTCACCATCTTTCTTTAAGGCTGCGTAATATTCCATGGCCAGGAATTTTATTTTATTTATTTATGTATTTTTTTTTTTTGAGGCAGAGCCTCAAACTGTCACCCTGGATAGAGTGCTGTGGCATCACAGCTCACAGAAACCTCCAATTCCTGGGCTCAAGCGAGTCTCCTGCCTCCACCTCCCAAGTAGCTGGAACTACAGGCGCTCACCACAGCGCCCGGCTATTATTTTTTTGGTTGCAGCCGTCATTGTTGTTTGGCGGGCCTGGGCTGGATTCGAACCCTCCAGCTCAGGTGTACGTAGCTGGCGTCTTAGCCTGTTGAGCCACAGGTGCCGAGCCTATGGCCAGGAATTTTAAAGTGGCTTACCTGAGTGGTTCTTCTTTCGGGTGTCTGATGGAACTATGCTCATGTGTCAACTGGGGCTGCTGTCATCTGAAGACTTGACCGTGCTGGAAGAAAACAGTGGAAGTGGTCCCAAGATGATGCACTCAGGCGGCTGTTGTTTGGATGAACAAAGGTTCCAGGTTGTCTAGGATTCAGGACTGCCTTCATGGGAATTCAATATGTGCAGTTACACAGGACTCCATGCCCTGAAATGTCCTGTTTGATTTAATGTTCTGATGTCACTGTCTTGAAATGCTTAATAATTTTATCTTTGAACTTGTGTTTAAGTGAAGTTTTATGGAGCCTGCACATGAATAGAGGAAATGAATGCAATCTATAGGGCCCCTCTATTCTTGTCACTCTGCACATAGTGTTTACAATGCTCACAAGCACAAAATTCCAGTGGATCCACTACGCATGAGAGTTCAGTGAGACGCAAAGAGAGTATAAGCTTGCTTAATACGTGGCAGAGTAAATGGGGGACAGCCCCAAGAAGCCATTTTTTCTTTGAACCAGAAAAAAGGCAATGGTGTTCGGAGAAACACAAATTACCAAAGAACTGTACCATTTCCTTTTTTATTCCTGTTACTTCCCTGTATTAGCCACCACCACTTACCCTCCTCTGTGTTTGTGTGTGTGTGACTGTGTATAGATATAATTATATACAGGCTGAACATCCCTAATCCCAAAATCAGAAATCAAAAATTGTTTTCTTTTTTATTCAGTTATTTTTTATTTGCTGTGTAACCTTAACTGATCAAAATATATTTTCAGGTTCTTTTTTATGAGGAGATGGTGATCTCACTATGTCACCTAGGCTAGACTCAAACTCCATGGCTCAAGCAATTCTCCCACCTCAGCTTCCTGAGGAGCTGGGACTAAAGTTTCATGCCACCATACCCAACTCTCTCTTTTTCTTTCTCTCTCTCTCTCTTTTTTTTTTTTTTTAGACAGAGTCTCACTTTATGTCACCCTCTGGAGTACTGTGGCTCACAGCAACCTCAACCTCTTGGGCTCAAGCGATTCTCTTGCTTCAGCCTCCCAAGTAGCTGGGACTACAGGCGCCTGCCACAACGCCCGGCTATTTTTTTCGTTGAGCTGTCATTGTTGTTTAGCAGGCCCAGGCGGGGCTGGAACCTGCCAGACTTGGTGTTTGTGGCCAGCGCCCTAACCACTGGGCAACGGGCACCGAGCCTGTTTTGTTTTTTTGAACTCAACCAACTGGTAAATGCCCGGCTTTCTCAAACTTTTTGAGGGCACCACAAGGGGGAAATTGCACACCTGACATGTTTGCTCATTCAGTACACACAGACTTTGTCTCATGCACAAAATTATTAAAAATCACGTGTAAAATTACCTTCAGGCTGTGGTATAAGGTACATATAACATGTAACTGAATTTTGTGTTTAGACTTTGGTCCCATCCCTAAGATATCTCATTATGTGTGTGCAAATATTTCAAATCCAAACAAATCTAAAATCTCAAACGTGTGTGCTCTTATGTGCTTTGGACAAGGGACACTCAAGCTGTACTATATGTAAAATTTTATTACCAACAGCATAAGAGGGTTGTACTCGCTCCACATCTGTTTGTTGATCATACATATTATAAATATTTTCTCCCACTCTATGGATGAACAGAAGATCTGAATGTAAATCTAGCTGAACTGAACCATCTTTTCCATGATGGTTAGAGGTTTTAGGGTTTTGTTTAAGAAACCTGTCCCTGACCCAAGACTACTAATGTCCTAGAAGTTTAAATTTTTGCTGTGCATAGAATTTTAATTCATCTGGAATTCCTTATTTTTGTATAGTGTAAGGAGGAGGTCAAATTTCACTTTTTCGTGTGTGTGTCTGACTAACCAAGCAGCACTAGTTTGGCGAGAAACTTTGTCAGAAATCAAGTGCAAGTATACAGAAGATGCCAAAAAAAGTATACACATTTTAAGAAAGGAAAAAACTTTCCACTGAAGAGCACCTCCCTATTTCTTTCTCAGTCCTTCTCTCTATCTAACTTTTTCTCCCAGATTGAGACTCCATTTCTTATTTCTTTCATTTTGCCTCTCATGAATTTTTTTTTTATTCTGAGTTCAACTTAATCTGGCTTTCTAACTCACTGATTTAGTTTTCTAAAGTGTCTACGCTGACATTCAGTGCCTCTATTTATTTTAAAAACATCACTGTTCACATTTTTATTTCCAGTGGCAAAAGACAATTCTCAATGACATTTGTTTGTATGTGTCAATGTTTTATTTAACTCTTCACTTAAGAAACCAGCAGGCGGACAAAAGAGCTCATTCCCTGAACATTTGAGAAATAGATCTGAATACAGTCAATAGGAAAATAATGCCACAATTAGTATTAAGTTAGACATAAGATTGGTTAACCTTTTACAGGAAATAAAACCATATCACCTTTGGGGTTAACTTCTCTACTAGGCTATAAAACAAAACATCTTCTTGATTCCTGTAGGTCATCTTGTAGCCTTACAGACCTTTACAGGATTATGAGCCATTTGCACTCCATCAGTTATGGATTGTGACAATAGTGTGACAGCTGTGGTATAGTCCACAAAGAGGTCAGATGAAGGTCAAGCGGGCTTATTAGAAAATGCCCTAGCATGTAAAATAAAGCAGCCATTATCTTCCCTTTTTGTGTATTTGTAGTCAAGGGGTCAGGCAGACAGAAGGAGCAGCAAACCCTTCACAACCTTGTGGGTAGTGGGACATGGTAGGGTTTCTCTTACGTGGCGGACATGGATTGTTTTCTCTGTTTTCACCAGTTCAATTTTCTTTTGACTCCTGTTACTTTTTTTGATGTGTTGTTTCAGCAGGAAGTTAGGTGAGGGAGAGAGCTGAATGAGTATGTGGCTAGAATTACAAAGTTTGTGTCTTCTATTCCAGATAGCCATGGATTTTTCTCATTTTTTTCCACAGAAATATTAAATATATGTCCTTTAGAAGCTCATTATCATCATCTCCTTTCTTGGATCTCACAGATTCTAAGAGGACACTGTTGTTTTCCTTCAAGATTTCTAGTAATTCTGTAAAGCTAACCTACATTTTGTTGGCTTTATTTCTACATCCTTCTGAGATTAATTGAACTCTTTTATGACCGTTCACCCCTTTAAAAGTATGACTAAATCTATGGGCACTTTTGTCAGAAAAATGCACACATGCACTCATACAGAATGCCCTCCATACAGGTTTCTACTTACTTCTTTTTGCTTAGTTACATTGGAATGAAGTAGCAATTCTGGGAACAGCTGCAGAAAAATGGGTAAGAGCTAAGTTAAATTGGCTCCAACAGCCTGAGGAAATGCAGGGTTAATGGCAATTAACTTGGGAGGTTTCCCAACATAGTATAATTTAAATACATAGAAAAAATGATGGTATCCTGGACACCATGGGGCAGGAAGTAGCTCGAAGGTCTGGCATAAAAGTAGAAGGCAAGCCTGAGAGGGACGCTGCCCTCAAGTTAAGGAATAGACTGGAGGAATAGACTGGAGACCCTCAGTAGAGTGGCTGCGCCTCACAACCCAGAACCTCCAGTCTCAGGGCAATCTGGTTCACCCAGCTCTGAGGGTGAATTCTAATGTAGCGGGTCAGTAGAGGTGGGTCTACCGAGTTCACCACAGGTGTGAAGGAGTCTTGATTTCCCTGAAAAACCTGAAAGAGGAAAGATAACACTTATTAGTTGTTATGCAGGTAAAAGAATAGAACTGAGAGCATCCTGCTTGCCTGCTTTGGAGGCCTTTGTAGTTCTAGCTAGGCCTTTTATCTGGCATGTTCTCATCTACTTCGCAGATGTCAGCTAAGTGGAGTACTTTGGTTTAGGTAACGAATAGCATCTGTGTGTTGGGCCATTTTGAAGCTGAAGTTAGATGTGCAATTCAGTGTAGCCCAGTGATGGCAGGAGTGGGTGAAGAAGAGAGAGGGAAGAGACGCAAGGCACTTACCACTCTAGGACTTTGGAGGCAAGCCACCTATAAACTAGGCTGTTGTTTGGAAAAGTCAGAATATGAATATTCAAAAAATATAATTCAAGGCAACTCTGAGACCTTGTGTGGTTTTGTGGATTCCCTGGTAATCCTACAGTAGAAATGTCAACCAAATGCTGGGAATTTGCAGAGAATAACCAGGAATCTTGGAGAAAGAAGAGCAGCATGAACAGATGTGGCTTATCATGATGTCTGCTTCTACAAGGACAGACGGACGCAATGAAATCCTGAAGGTCTCCTGAGGTGGTTTGTGTGAAAGGAGGCAAGTTGCCACCATATTGGGAAAGAAGTGGTTAAACAGCAACAAAAGGGCTCCTTCTTCCTGAGGTTCACTGGGTGACATTTCCCTGCAATAATCCTGGCATCTATAGCTCTGCAAAATGTGGTGTCAGTTTTAAGTCTGATTCCAAGTGGGAAGTGACTTTTCCTGGCTAGTGCACCATTAAATAACTTTATTTTCATTACTTTAGCTACATTTTGCCCCCTAGGTTCCCAGCCCTGGCTGCTGATTGGAATCACCTAGGGAGCTTTTTAAAAATAATTTTGCTGGCCAGCATGGTGGCTTATGTCTGCGATCCCAGCACTCTGGGAGGCCAAGGTGGGAGGATCACTTGAGCTCAGGAGTTCGAGACAAGCCTAAGCAAAAGCGAAACCCTGTGTGTACTAAAAATAGAAAAAGTAGCCAGGCGTGGTGCCTGTAGTCCCAGCTACTTGGGAGGCTAAGGCAGAAGGATTCCTTGAGACCAGGATTCTGAGGTTGCTGTGAGTTCTGACACCATGGTACTCTAGCGTGGCAAATACAGTGAGACTCTGTCTCAAATAAATTAAATAAATAAAAAAAAATGGTAACAATCCTATTTATAAGTGAGCAAGAGACTTGAACAGAACCTTCTCTGAGGAAGGCAGACAATGACCAACAAACACATGAAAAAATGCTCATCATCCCTAATCATCAGAGAATTGCAAATCAAAACCACCCTGACATTTCACCTAACCCCAGTAAGATTAGCCCACATTACAAAGTCCCAAAGCTGCAGATGTTTGTCATGGATGTGGAGAGATTGTAAATCCCCCCACTGTTGGGGGGATTGTAAACTAACACAACCTCCATGGAAAGAAGTATGGAGAATCTTCAAAAAGCTAAAAGTAGACCTTCCATTTGATCCTGAAATCCCATACTTGGTATTTACCCAGAAGAAAAACAAAACAAAAAAAATATTTTACCCTAAGGACATCTGCACTAAAATGTTTATCGCAACTCAATTCACAATTGCTGACATGCACAATCAACCCAAGTGCCCATTATTAACCTGTGAATGGATTAATAAACTGTGGTATGTGTATACCATAGAATACTATTCAGCCACAAAAAAAGCTGGAGACTTTACATCATTTGTATTTACCTGGATGGAGTTGAAGCACTTTCTTCTTCTCCACAAGAATGGAAAAGCAGGTAGCCGATGTACTCAATACTAATATGAAACCAACAGATAAACAACTACATGTCCACGCAAGAGAAAAACAAAATTATATTCAAGGGGAGAGGAGAGGGAGGGGCATTGCTGTGCTCTCAACTAATGGGTACAATGGAAGAGGATATGATATGGCACACCTCCTGGATAAAGGGCTCAACTACAACTTGAACTTTACCTAACAAATGCAAAAATATAATTTAATCATTTCGACCCTCATATTAACTGGAAATAAAAATAAATATATATATGAATAAATAAGAATAATTTTGTTCTCACCCTGGCCCCCTTGAAAAGCAGCTAACAAAATCTCAATACATAAACCTGGCGATGCCACACTCTCACTTAACTTCCATGTCACTTACAATAAAACCTGACTTCCTTATTGTGGTCTCCAAGCTCTGCCTGATAGAGCCCTGGCCAAGTGTCTGATCTCACATCCCACTACGTTCCCTCTATTTCACAGCATTGCCAATACACTGGTCTTGTATTTGTTATTTATTTATTTATATTTTTTCACCTAATTTTTATAAAATCATAGCTGTATATGTTTATGGAGTACAATGTGATGATTTAATATACAAAGTGGAATGCTTAAATCAAACTAATTAACATAACCATCACCTCACTTACTTATTTTGGGGGTAAGACCTTTGTAATACACACTTAGTTGTTTTGAAGTGTACCCTTGCATTGTGTACCTTAGGTGAGATCCCACCAAAATACCCTCCCTCCACTCGCCCTTCACCCTCCCCTCCCCTCTCCCTCCTCTCCCCTCTTTATCTCTGGACTATCTGTGTTTTATCATTCGTATGAATGTGTAAGTGTTTATATATTGGTTTCTGGTTTTTTGTTTGTTTGTTTGTTTTTGTTTTTGAGAAAGTGGATTGCCATTACTTTTACATTGTATAAGGCCAACTAACTTTAACGGTTAACTTCAGATAAATCTTCCTTGCACAGTTCATCAACTTACCAATAATAAAAGGTTTCAAGATCAAATTGGCTATTACCCCCAACACACAGAGTGAAGCACTAGGGTAACCAGACCTTGGCCCCAGCAGGGCACACGCTACACCTGTGTCACTGAGGAGCAGCCCCAAAAGAAAGGCAACTGCACCCCACCCCGCTGCTGAAAGAAGCCACCGTCACCATTCAGAGATAGCCAACAGCAGAGCCCAGAGGGCAGTGGGAAGGAAAAAGGCCAGAAAGAACTTAGGATCTGAAGTTCAACTTTCTGCTCCAAATCCCCCAAACCTACAGGCTTTCATTTGTGTGATGGGGTGTTCAAAGTAGCAAATGAGATTCACACCAATTTTCGTTTAGGCAAAGGATTAAAAATAGGGAAAGGAGAGGGAAATAAGATGGGAAAAGGGAGTCACGTCCAGTAATACTATACCAAATAATTTATACATGCTGAATGTTTGTAGCTGGCATTAAGAATAGGGTCTTATCGTTTGAACAGTATTATCAACCTATGCTACAACTAACTTTTATAGTAATGAGAAAAGTGGCTCGGCACCTGTGGCTCAGCGGGCTAAGGCATCAGACACGTACACCTGAGCTGGCGGGTTCGAATCCAGCCCAGGACCGCCAAACAACAATGACAGCTGCAACCAAAAAATGGCCGGGCGTTGTGGTGGGTGCCTATGGTCCCAGCTACTTGGGAGGCAGAGGCAAGAGACTCACTTGAGCCCGGGAATTGGAGGTTGCTGTGAGCAGTGATGCCACGGCACTCTACCCAGGGTGACAGCTTGAGGCTCTGTCTCAAAAAAAAAAAAAAAAAAAGTAATGAGAAAAGTAACACGGGATGGCTGTTTGGTCACTTGAGACTCTCTAAGTTACTCCACACAAAGCTCGGAGCCTATGATAGTACATACCAATACACAAAACGAGGCAGAAAAACTGCATGAGATAGGGGCACTGACTCTGTATTATTCTCAGTCTTACCATTTCCCAGAGCTCTTTAGACAAAGAATGAGCTGTCCTATTCCTATATCCCCCACCATAATAAAATCCTAGTTGTTTTATTTAAATAAGCACGCACACAATACACAACTATACATATTACTCCTGCCTCTGAGAATATTCGTTACTCTCAGATGTCTTTAAGCTTCCCTTTGAGTTCAATGAAGAGTAAATAAAGCCAATTTCAGAAGAAATATTTTACTATATACAAGCATTAAAACTGTATTTCTTATCTGATTCGTTTTATCTCTTAACCACTTTTAGAGCAACACATCAAATAAGAAAGCCAAAGAATGATGCCTTTCACAGATTTTGACAGAAAAACAGTTTAAGAGTGAGCCAGTGGTGCCCAAATAGGCCACTTACTCTACAGGGCAATAATACCACAAAATGCATAACAGAAAAAAGGGGACAACAACCTCACAGGCTGAGTACCAACTTGCTGGTGAGTATGAGGAGGAAGATGAAGAGATGTCCCTGTGGTCCAAGCAGAGTTCCAGGATCAAGGGCAGGGCACCAGCCTAGAGCCCACCAGGGCCTTAGGGAGAGAGGGAGGCTAGGCTACAGTTTAAGATATTTTTTCTTAAATGAAAATACTTAAAAAGGTAAAGATTTTTTCAAATAAAAAAATAATTTTTTTTAAATAATAACCTTGCAGAATTAGAGTTTGTCCAGAATAGGAATACTATGTAAATCAATTCCAGTTCTTACCTGTTTCTCAAAAAGAAAATGGTGTAATTGAGAAAGAACATCTTTGAAGAAAATACCAGAGGCTGAGCTATTGGTAGTTTCTAAAGGATACCCAAAGGGGAACTTTAGTTTTAATCTAAATTTCAGCAAAATCTATACCCATAAATTACCCTTCCTAAGCCAGAATCTTTGGGTTTCGCACAAATCTGACCAAAGAGGTGGGAGGCCAAGAATGTTGCCTTTTATGGTTCTGCAGAGAAATGAAAAATCAGACACACAATAGTCTCTCCTTCCAACAGAAAACCATTTAAAAGGTAAATGTAGGGCGGTGCCCGTAGCTCAGTGTATAGGGCGCCGGTCACATAAACTGAGGGTGGCGAGTTTGAACCCGGTCCAGAACAACTAAAACAACAATGACAACTGCAACAACAACAACAACAACAAAAATATCCGAGCATTGTGGCATGCCCCTGCAGTCCTAGCTACTTGGGAGGCTGAGGCAAGAGAATCGCTTAAGCCTAAGAGTTTGAGGTGGCTGTGAGCTGTGATGCCACAGCACTCTACCAAGGGTGACAGAGTGAGACTCTGTCTCAAAAAAAAAGAAAAGAAAAAAAAGCAAATGCAAGAGGATTTTAAGTAAAAGACAAAAAATCAACAGCAGCCTCAGCCTCCCCTCATCCAGCACACCTGCCTTCCAGACACTCCATCATGGCTATAGTCCTGAAGACACAGATCTAGCTGTCCGGGTACATGTTATAAGCTGTATACATAATTTATATATCTTTGTTCATTTAAATAAAAACAAAAGGTCAAATCCCAAGCTAACAAGTGCCTATCAAATCCTGGGTATCCAGGTCTGAAGGGCATAACAAAACTCATTATGAACTAGTACATTGCTACTCAAAACAACAGCGTCTGTGTAGACTCTCCTACTGGCCTGCAAGGGCAGGATTGTATCACCTCCCCCAATTTGTTCCCATTAACAGTATGTTGGAGACAGTTTACCTGTCAACCTCAGCAGTTTATAAAAAATAAATGAAAATCAAGAAAAATATTGCTCTTACCCCACTGGATTATAATTTAGTGGTAAAATCTAGAAAGGTAAATAAAATCAGGCAAACAGGCTGGGCACAGAGACCATCTTGGGCAAGAGAGTGAGATTCTGTCTCTACTAAGAATAGAAAACGTAGCCAGGTGTGGCAGCACACACCTATGTTCCATCTACTCAGGAGGCTGAGGCAGGAGGATCACTTGAGCCCAGGAGTTCGAGGTTGCTGTGAGCTGGGCTGATACCACTGCACTCTAGACCTGGGCAACAGAATGAGACTCTCTTCAAAAACAGAAAAAAAAAAAAATCTTCTTTACTCTTTCTAACATCTTCCCTAAGAATTTTTTTAAGTACCATGAAAAACTAAGTCTATGAACATTGAAGTCTCAGTATTTTCTATCTACTTGTGCTAATGATTTCTACCTACTTATAAAGTAATGGGTTTATAAATTATCCTGAAAAATTAGGTTGTAACAAATTTCTTTGAAAGCCAAAGGGCTCTAGTATGCCGGGGAGGGTGATTTTATGCTTTGGCGTTTTGAGACTAAAACAAAAACATCCCCAAAAGTAATGTAGCTTTGTAAAAACAGGGCTGATAACCCCGGTTTTTGAACATTCTATGATTTGGGTAGGAAGCACTCTATTTTCTTCTCAAAATGTTTTTCCCCTTTGTAAAAACTCATTAATGTTTTAAAACTAACATACCTTTAGCACCTCTCTTTTAAATAACTGTTACTCTCTTTCAAAAAGAAACAACTTCTCAAGTTCAAAGCCACCTCTCTCCCTTGCAGAAGGACAGAAGCTCTGACTACCTGGCTGCTGCCTGTGGCCAACTGTGAGGTCAGGCCAGAGGCTTCCCTCGTCCACAGGCCCACCTTTTTCCTATCAGGAAGCTCAGCTGGTCAATGAACCCCCTAGCTGAAATACTGGTCAGCATAGTCACTGCCCCACACCCTTGGTGACACAGCATGCTGGTGTCTACAGGGCTCTGGCTGGGCTGTCCTCCATTTTCCCTCGCTACACCCTTCAGGGAGGCCTCATGCTCACCTGGCAGTGGTCACCTTTATCTGTGCCTGGATTTAGGTCCATCCATTCACTTGCTCCCTTGGCATCTCCATTTGGATGCCTCAAAGGTATCTCGAAATTAGCCCACGTGGGGCAGCACCTGTGGCTCAAAGGAGTAGGGCACTGGCCCCATATGCCAGAGGTGGCAGGTTCAAACCCAGCCCCGGCCACAGCCAAAAAAAAAAAAAAAAGAAAGAAAGAAAGAAAAGAAAAAAACAAGCTCATGACTTCTGGCCCCCCTCTCCCTCAATCCAGGCTCTTCTCTGGAGTTCCCCATTCAGACAATGGGCCTGTCTTACAAACCCTAAGGCACTTGGTGTGCTGTCACTAAACGGGCACAAGGTAAGTTTATGTGGCACCCCTCCTGGGTGAGGGGCACAGCTATAACAGGGACCTTACCTAACAAATACAAACACTATAACCTAATGGTTTGTAGTCTCATATTAATATGGGGGGAAAAAAAAACAAAGGCAAGAGCAGGGAGCCTGGATATTCTCCTTTACACCCCCTACCACTCCCCAGCCACTCCCCCTACCACTCCTCACCTGTTGCTGCAGGGTCTGGTGGAATCTGGCTCACTGCTCACTTCTGTGCACATTGGCTGTGTGGCTCTAGTTGCTTCCAAAAGCTTTAGACCAGAAGTTCTCAGCCTGTGGGTCACGACCCCTTTGGGGATCTCTTGCATATCAGATATTTACATTACGATTCATAACAGTAGCAAAATTACAGTTATGAAGTAGCAACGAAAATAATTTTCTGGTTGGGGGGTCACCACAACATGAGGAACTGTATTAAAGGGTCACAGCATTAGGAAGGTGGAGAACCACTGCCTCAGACACACTAGCTGTTTCACTGCAACTCAATGTTCTCATTCCCACCATGTCACTCAACTTCTTGCTCTGTCACCAAGTAACTATCTAATGGTGTCAAATTTAATCCACCTCCATCACCTCTCCATCCTTTCTCTGAACAGACTGCATTAATCAACTCTCCATTCCAGCCTTCATCTTCCCTCAAGCCACAGGTGCACCCAACAGGCACCTCCAGTTCAGCAGAGCACACGATGTACCCACCACCTTTCCCTTCCCCTGCTGCACCTTCGTTAGGATCATCCCCAGTGGTGCCACCAGCTAATCAGGCAGGCATACACCTGAGCTCATTCTGGACTCACCTCCCTTAGCTCCTACAAACTGTCAGTCATCAAGGGACTGCTCTTTCCCTCCTGATAATCTGCCCTTTTCTCTTTTTACTATTACTGCTTTTAGCTAAGGTCTTCATTATCATTCACTCATTCCTTCACCTACTAGCAAGTATTTATCAAACTCGTACTAATCAGGCATGTCCTAGCCCTCGTGAAGCTTACACTTTCAGTGAATCATGCCATCTTATCAGGCATCACCAACTTGGGACAGTGTGCTGAGAGCTACAAAGGGACAGCTTTGGACACCTTGTGAGCATTACAGGAGAGGCACTTAATCCAACTTTGTTTGGGGAAGATTTCACCAAGAAGGCCACACCTCTGTTGAGTAGGTGAGGAGTTAGCCCAGGCAAGTCTTTTACACACAGGACCCAGCTTGTGAGAGCCAAGAGGTAAGAGACTGTGGTGACACAGTGGGATGGCTGGGGCAGAGGGTCCCATCAGGAGTGGTGACTTCACTATGCTAAATTCATGTAGACAACTGGGGAGTCTGCAAAGTCTATTAAGACGAGAACAGAGGTAACAAGAGGTGGCTTTGGGAGAAATCACCCTGTCTTCTGTGTGGGTGTCACAGAGGAGTTGGCAGGACCTCTGGGAGGGGCATGAGTTAGGAGAACATCCTGGCAATCCAAGAAGCAAAGCCAATGGTCTCCATATTATGGCGGAAGAGGCTGGGAAATAACAGAAAGGAGCCAATTTCCAGACAGGATCAGGGTTTGGGGCAAGTAGACCATGAGACTGGTTAGTAAGTACCCCGGAGGAAGGGCACTGACCCAGGACCGATGAAGTCTCTCCGGGCTGAAACGCTCACTCCTCAGGGCCTGGCACTTGAGCCTTTGCTCCTGTGTCCCCTTGCACACTTTTTCGTTGGCATCTAAAAATTGCTTCCCCGTAGGATTAAGTAGTTGTACACAAAGGAATTATGGGTGTGTGCTGCATCTGCCTGTTAAAGCAGAGGTGTGTCAAACTTTTAGTCCCGCAGATTTTGCTCTTCCCATTGTGGGAAAATGTCCACATCCAGTCATCACCGTGTGATCTACTTGCCTGCCTGGACTTCCTTTCTGCGAGGAAAAGTCCGATGTTGCCTTCGCACTGTTCAGTTCACTTTTAATCAACCAAAGGAAACCATCTCACCCTTGACTTCCACTTCAGAAAGCCGTTCTGAGTTTCGGGTAACCAAAGCCCCCCCCCCCCCACTCCCAGGCTCTATCACTTCTTCCTGAAGCGCTATCGAATCAAACCAGACCCTGCAGAAGTCTCACAAGAACCAGAAGAAATAGGTGTTTGCATTTGTCCTGAATACAGAACATAAGCAAATAAACACGCAAATGTGCATTTGTCCCGCTGAGCTGCTCTCAGGGTCCACCGCGCACCGCCGACTCGGCCCACGGCTGGTGGCCCCTCGCACCTGCCCATGCTCCTGGGATCACATCCCGACCCTGGCCCCACGCCCCGAGGGCGGCTGCTCTGATTTCCCAGCTGGCCTTGAGTGAGGACGCGCCCCTAACACCCACAGGGCAAGCCCCTGGAAGTCCCTTCCACAGACAGAAAGGCGAGCTCCTGCTGGCCGGCCCCGGCCCCGGCCCCGGCCCCAGCCCCAGCCTCTCCCCGGGCCTCAGGGATGTGAGCCTCGACAGGCCGCCTGTAGGAAGGAGACTCCCACCTCGTCTCAGGGTCGGCCACGAGCACCCAGCGCCTTTTGCCCACCCCACCCCATCAACTCTGGCCTCACACAAACGAGAAAAGAGCTGGGACCTTCGCCTCTGATTCAGTCCTGATATGGAGATCCTGGCAGGAAGATTCCACTCTGCGGACACCTCCGCAGCAGCCATCTTACCCCAAGAGACTCTATATATTGGTTTCATAATAGTATTGAGTACATTGGCTACTTCCCCCCCCACCCCCATTCTCAACAAACTTTACTAAAAAGAATATGTTCCAGCTCCCTCCAGGTAAACATAAAAGATGTAAAGCCACCATCTTTTATGGCTGCATAGTCTAATTCAATGGTATACATATACCACAATTTGTTTATCCATTTATATGTTGATGGACATTTAGGCTGCTTCCACGACCTGGCTTTTGTGAATTGGGCTGCAATAAATATTTTGGTGCAAATGTATTTGTCATAAAATGATTTTTGTTTTAATGATATTGCGGGATCAAATGGCACATCAACTTTTACTTCCTTGAGAATTCTCCATACTTCTTTTCAGAAAGGCTGTATTAGTTTGCAGTCCCATCAGCAGTATAGAAGTGTTCCTTTCTCTGCACATCCACTCCAACATCTGCAACTTTGGGATTTGTGATGTGGGCTAATCTTGGTGGAGTTAGGTGATCTCTTGAAGTGGTTTTGATTTGCATTTCTCTGATCATTAAAGATGATGAACATTTTTTCATGTTTGGAGGCCATGTACCTGTCATCTTCAGAGAAATTTCTGTTCAAATCTCTTGCCCACAAAGAAATGGAGTTGTTATTTTCTTATTTAGTTTGAGTTCTCTATGAATTCTAGTTATCAGACCTTTGTCAGAAACATACCCTGCAAAGATGGTCCCCCATTCTGAAGGCTGTCTATTTTCTTTTACTCACAATGCCCTAAGCTCTGCAGAAGCTTTTTAGGTTGATCAGATCCCAGTAATGTATTTTTGGTGTTGCTTCAATTGCCAGAGAGGTCCGCCTCACAAAATATTCTCCCAAGCCAATTATCTTCAAGTGTTTTCCCTGCACTCTCTTCTAGTATTTTTATACTTTCACGTCTTAAGTTTAAATCTTTTACCCAGTGAGAATTGATTTTTGTTAGTGGTGAAAGGTGAAGGTCCAGTTTCAGTCTTCTACAGGTCGCTAGCCAGTTCGCCCAGTACCATGTGTTAAATAGGGAATCTTTTCCCCGATGTCTGTTTTTGTTAGGCTTATCAAAGATCAAATGATGATATGTGTTTGGGTTCATCTCTAGGTTCTCTACTCTGTTCCATATATCTACATCTCTATTTTTTCTGTGGGTACCGTGCTGTTTTGATCACTATAGATTTGTAGTATAACCTGAATACAGATGCAAAAATCTTCATTAAGATCCTACCAAACAGGATTCAAGGCTACATCAAAAAAATTATATACCATGATCAACTTGGGTTTATTCCAGGGTTACAAGGCTCATTGAACATACATAAATCTATAAAGATAACATATCACAGAATGTTCATATGCCAGGGCACCGTCTCTGCAACTATTCTAGAGGGGTCAGGCCGGATTATATGTGGTTTCAAAAGAGGAAGCAATTTTTTAAAAAGGGTGTTTGAAAAATATCTGGGAGAGTTTTCTGACTGAATCCACAGGGCTCTGAAGAGGGTGGGGTCTTAGTGAGACCACAAACCTGCACGTTTCAACTCTTCAGCAAAGGGTGCCTCCAAAGGAGCATAGCGAACAGGTTCCGACCACCTAGGGATATCTCAGGAAATCTGCAACCTGAACCTCCGCCTCCCAGTAGTTGTGGGATTGCCGCCCCACAGGGAGCCACCCAGCCTGAGGATCAACCGAGCTCGGGCTGTGGGGTTAGAAATCCCCACATGTATGTCTCATGTACGTCTCATTCGAGTGAGCCACTGATGGGTTAAATTGGCTTTTGCCTTCACAGTAAAAGCAAACAGGTTTGGGGTACACTGAGGCAAACACAAAGACTGTTTTCTGGTCATAGAAAACAGATACTTTGAAGTTTTTGCAGCCTTCGGTTCCAAGGAATTAGAAGATGAAAAGCTTCTTGCCTGAAGACACGGTCCAGAGGTTGACAAAATGTAAAACATTTTGTCAAAAGCCTAAAGACCTCAGCACTGTGGAGAAACAAAGTCATAAATCCATTTAAGGTTAACTTGGTGAGCTGGTGAGCACATGAGGACTTTCAGAAAGCAGTTCCCCCGTAGCTCTGTCTCTGTTATTTGCATGTAGATTTCTTACACAAAAGCTGAGGCTCATTTACAAGGAGTTAAGGTAAAAGAGCACTGTGCTGGTTTGCAGACATGATGTCTGCCACTTAGGTTTAGAGTTAGATAGAGCAAGTTAGATAATGGTGAACGTTGTAAATCACAGATTAAGTGTGCACATGACTACCAATGAATATAAGATGGTCAGAAATAAAGTTAATTTGCTGCATGCCACAACAGAGCTTGTAGCCTGCTTCTTGAGCCCATTACAGAGTGAGTTTACACCTGAGGCAAAGCTGCAGCCCCTCGCATCTCCAGTCGCGCAACACTGGGCTCTCTAGATCAGAAGAGGCTGTGCAAGCTGGTGTTCAGGCGGTGAGCTCGCCCACTCACTGAGCCCAATCCCTTGTCCTCCCGTCAGCAAAGATGCCAGCAAAGCCCGATGTCAGCTTAGCACGTGAGGCTTCTCGGTAGATCATGGCCGGAGGTTCTGCTGGTCTTATAGAAATTCGCCTGATGCACCCCCTCGATGTGGTGAAAACCAGAGATCCATCCATTCCTCTATTGCTATCCTAAGCAATTAGAACAGTCCCTACCTCTGTGCAGAGCCCTCTGCCCAGCCAGAGACTGCTGGAGCCACGGGCTCTCTTCGCCAAAGTCACCGGGTGCCAGGCAGTCCCAGAACAGAGTGCACCTTCCCCAGCCTTCCTGCTGGTTCCGTGTGTACCACACTCCACTCCAGAGTTGCTCCCACAGCCAAAATCCCCTAGCTGGGGCAGCCCCAGAGGACCTACACAAGGTCACTTCCTATAAATATCCAGCAACAATAGAGTGATCCCTACGGGGTCCAATCTTGGAGAGACACCTCTTCAACCCTGAAGACGGCCAGAGACAACAGTGAAAAATGATCATGAGGCGGAATCAATGGAAAAACTCTGGAGATATGAATAATCAGAGTAGATCAATTCCCCCAAGGAGCAAAAAGGCAGACAGAGCACAAGATCTCATGCATAAACAAATGGCTGAGATGTCAGAAATCGAATTTAGAATCTGGATAGCAAATAAGATCAACAGAATGAAGGAAAAGATGAAACTAGAATTTCAAGCAGTAATCCAAAAGATGTCTCAAGAATTCAACCAAGAATTTCAAACAATTCAAAGATAAAATGACCAAAGATTTTGACATATTGAGACAAGAAGTTGCAGCCCTCAAAGTGGCTGCAGAAATATTGTAGAATCCCTCAGTAACAGATTGGAGCAAACAGAAGAAAGGATTTTTGACATTGAAGACAGAGCTTTCGAATGCTCTCATAAACTCAAAGAGGAAGAGAAATGGAAGGCAAACACAGATCACTCTCTCAGAGAGCTCTGGGATAACTCGAAGAAAACCAATGTTCATCTTATAGGGATACCTGAAAGTGATGAACTGGCTTCACAAGACACAGAATCACTTCTTCTTGAGATTATGAAAGATAACTTTTCAGACATGCCAAGAGACTCAGAAATTCAGATAGCAGACAGTATCAGAACCCCAGCACAACTCAACCCAAATAAGATATCCCCCAGGCACATCATAGTTAACTTCACTAAAGTTAATATGAAGGAGAAGATTCTGAAAGCAGCCACATGCAAGAAAAGCATAACTTACAAGGGGAAGAACATTAGAATAACTGCAGATCTCTCTGCTCAAACCTTTCAAGCGAGAAAAGGATGGTCATCGACTTTTAATCTCCTAAAACAAAATAACTTTCAACCCAGGATCCTATATCCAGCCAAACTGAGTTTCATTTATGATGGACAAATTAAATACTTTAATGACATCCACATGTTGAAGACATTTGCCATAACTAAACCAGCTCTCCAGGATATTCTCAGACCTACCCTCCATAATGACCAGTGTAATCCTCCACCACAAAAGTAAACTCATTAGGAAACTTTCATTCAAATTCCAACTTCCACAATGGCAAAAGGATCAAAAATGCCCACTGGACTTTCAAAAGGCTTATCATTATTCTCAATGAATGTAAATGGTTTAAATTGTCCTCTACAGAGGCACAGGTTGGCTGACTGGATACAAAAACTAAGGCCAGATATCTGCTGCATACAAGAATCTCATCTTATCTTAAAAGATAAATATAGACTCAAGGTGAAGGGATGCTCATCTATATTCCAGGCAAATGGAAAGCATAAAAAAGCAGGTGTTGCAATCTTATTCGCAGATACAATAGGCTTGAATCCAACCAAAGTAAAGAAGGATAA
>CAUYON010166267.1:0-34356 GCA_963573935.1 Arctocebus calabarensis
CATGAATCCCATGTACTCAAGTTTGATATGAGGACAATTAATGACAATTATTGACACGGTGGGGGTGAAGGAAGGGGAGAGCAGAGAGAGGAAGAATGAGGGAGGGGTGGGGAAAGGAAGAGCAGAGAGAGGGAAGGAGTCAGGGAGGTGGGGTCTTGGGGTCTTGGTGTGTGCCACACCTTTTGGGGGCAAAACACGATTGTAAGAGGGTCTTTTCCTCACAAATGCAACCAGTGTAACATGGTTTCTTGTACCCTCAATGAATCCCCAACAATAAAAAAAAAAAAAAAACCTTGTATATAAGCCGTGGGGAGTTCAAGTTTTAAGTATTAGCTGCCCTTTCTCATCTCTGCAGGGTACAATGAACACACCTCTCTCCCACTGCACTTGCTGCTGTGTCTGGCTTTACTGGGTGCCAGGGTCCCAGTAACAGCATCTTTTACTATTAGAGTCCTGAGAAATAATTCTAAAAACCTTAAATTAAGAAATCCTGTATAATAGTTATTATGATTGTTACTTGGTACCAATTTAATTGCAAACACAAAGTAAATGTCACTGGAAACAATCCAGCGTCCACAATGGATGGATGGATAAACAAATTTAAGTCCATGCAATGGATAATACTTAGCAGTTACCAGATATGGGTAACCATGGGCTCATGTTACAGGCAATGAACCTCAAAAGGGGAATGCTAGGTGAGAAAAGCTGGATGCAAAATACTACCTGCTGTTTTATTCCATTTATAGGAAATGTCTAGAAAAGGCAAATTTGTAGAGACAGGCAGCAAACCATTGGTTGCTGAGGGCTGGGCTGGGATTGGGGATTAATTGTATACAAGGAGGGGGCAACACTTTGGGTGTTGGAAATGTGTTAAGCCTGGGCTGCAGTAATGGCTAACTACTGTATAAATTCACTGAAAGTACTGAAATGTGCACTCACAATGTGTGGATTGTATGGTAGGTAAATCACAGCTGAATAAAAGTTCGGAGTTTTTGTTAAAAAAAAAAAAAAGTGATACTGACATGTTTTACAGGCAGGAGGATTCACCATGAGGAAGAAAAGGCCAGAAGGCAGCTCAGCATTAGGGAGCAAGGCCCGGAACTTCTTGGGTGGGTCGAGGGAGGAGGAAACAGCTGTGGGCTCAGCAGGTGCCCACCTGGATCACATGGCTCCCTCTGGAGGGCTTGCAGTTCCACTTTAAAGAAAGAAAATCCAGAAGGCCGTGTCACCCAACCTGAGAAACATGAAGCTGAGAGGCATTTCCCAGAGCCAGGAACAGCCCAAGCCTTCAGAATAGAAAGAACCTGTCTAAAGGGTTCGGGAAGCTCAGAGCCATATATTCCCAAAGGGGCCCTTATGCTACCTCCAGATCTCAGCTCCCAGCCCTTCCAGTACAGATCCTCCCCACCTCTGTCTCTGTCACTTCACTGACCCCACTCCTGCCACACTTCTTCCACTCCCACAAAGCTGGAAGCCACACTGTCAGAGAGGGTGGGGCCCAAAACCAAAAGATGAGGCACATTACAAATACCCAATCAGTTCTCTCTTTCCACATGGAGGTCTTGAGCCTCCATGTGACAGAGATCCAGGGGATATGACCGCAAAGCCCACCGTAGCAGGATCTCACATTGCCTCCCTGACTGCTAAAGGAACACAGACCAGTTCCTCCTCTTCTTAGCACTCAGGCTCCTCACCCACCAGGCCAGGATCACATCCCTGTTGGTCTGTGTCTCAGACATTCACCAGCAGCTCAGGGATGCTGGGACCGGAGCACATCAGGAGGCTAACCCCAACTGTCCCTGAGGTGGAAGAAAGTTGGACTTCCCAGGTTCTAAGTAGGGCTTTTGTCCCAGGACCTCAGCCCACGTAAACTGAGGTGTCCTTGGACCTGCTCTCCTCAGGCCGCAGTTCTAAAGCAGGGCTTTCCCCTACTTCATCTTTACCCCACACACACACTTTGCCCCTAGAATTATAGCCTTCCCCTGCTCTGCTCAGCATTGCTAAGCTCTGCCCAAAGCCTCCCACCAAAAAGCTAGTTCATGCTGCCCTTGTGTCCAGAATACTCCAAAGGACATCTTGTCAAAGAACAGACCAGGAGGCACGTTGGCCTATCAATCCCAGTGTACAATTGCTAGATAAATTTTCAGAAGGAAATGTTGTACATTTATTCCTGGCTTTATCAGGGTAATGCAGAAGGACAGTACATACCTTTGACTCCCTCTTTTTAACCATGACCCACTGAGACATGGTTCCTATCACAGAAACCAAGAACTACTCAACACTGGGGACCCCCTAAAGGTGCTGCCAAGCCAGGTTTCCCTGGAGATAAGATTAGTTGAAAATTGGTATTAGAGTTGATTAGAGTTGGTATTAGAGTTGATTAGAGTTGACACCCAACAGTACCACAGAAGATAGATGGTAGGTAGTGGGGACACAGACAGGTTTTTAATACAGGGACCCCAAGGTGGAGAGTGTCCTCGCTCACCGGCTGTGTCCCACAGGAGCCAGGAGTGCCATCAGCTGCCCAGCTGATTCTCAAGGTTTTGCCTAGAACAGGAGCTGACACATCTGACCCCCTGTCCAGAAAACCCCTCAAATTTGCAACTGCTGCTCACAATGTGGACAACACCTACAAATTTAGACTCTGCAAAGCATTCTGTTCACCAGGGCCAACTCTCCCAGGACCCAGATGACAGGCACACACAACTGTGGATGTAACAAATATCCCCTTAAAATACAAGTACCCCTGAATCCATCTGCTTGAGGAGGCATTGGAAATCATCAACATTTGTGGAGATTCCCTGGCCCTAAAGAATGAACCAACTACAGAATACAAATGTTTTCCTACAATAACCAAGAAAATCCCATGAAGGTTATGTCTAACAGTTAGATGAAAATATCTCAGATTGTATATGAAGCCAGAACATTGTACCCCATGATTGCACTAATGTACACAGCTATGATTTAATAAAAAATAAATTTAAAAAGTAAATAAATCAAAACAGAAAGAAAATGTTTTCCCATAATATATGCAAATAACCATTAAATAAAAAAGACATTTAATAAAAAAGACATCTGAAGTCAGTATTTAATACAAAAGACATCTGAAGTCAGAAAAAAAAAAAAAAAGAATGAACCAACTGTTTAGGAGCAACACAATGACCAGGAAAGACAAGAGTCAAGGCACGTTAACAGTGTCCACAGTCTCCAGGTCCCACCCATAACTCAGAGTCCTCAATGTATTTATCCACTGATGCCTGAATTTTCCTGCTTCACACAAACAACAGCTCATACACATCCTCATCACAAAGACACACACACACAGAGCAGGGTGTGCTGGTAAGCACTTAATAAAATGCTTGCTCCTCTGGGTGAGGTAGAAGAGTCTCAATGTGTGGTATTTACCTGTAAATATAATCTGTTGTAAAATGGTGTGAATAACCCAGCAAAGCTACCAACCTGCATCCTGAGTAGGACTCTCAACTCAACAAAATCACACTCCTGGCTCCAGAAAAAAAAACCCTCAAGTATAGTGAATATATATGTATACCTGCTACCTACCCCATGAATATGCACATGGGCCTCTTCCTACCTAAATGTGGACAGACAAAACTACTCACCTAGAATGTACACATGCCACTGCTAAATATACACACAACCATATATACACACCATATATATACACACAAGTGCCCAAATACAAACATGTACAATGAACACACTGCCCATATGTACACAATGAAAACTCCAGAGCGAGCTACGGGTTCTCAAAAGCCACACTATCCAAATAGTTGTTTCACACTTTCCCCCTAAAAAAGTACCACATGCAATCCCATAGCACTAAAATACACATGTTCCGTGATTCCTGAATGCACACACAACCTACAAAGCCTCTCTGTTTCCAAAGACACACACCAAACCCCCACATATCCCACAATACAAAACACAGAAGTTCCATGAATTCAAATACCCACACTAGCCACGATCTATTATAAAATACGTATAAGTCTATCTCACAAACTCCGAGAACACATACAATCAGGATCACCAAATTCTGCAAGGAGCATGATTCAGAGGATCCCTGACTGTCTTGATATACTCACAAACCCTTTATATACACTCACAATCTATGCATGAATCCATACAATCCACCAGAGATACATACAAAACACAAAAACACCAATGATCTTTTCACTCTAATAAACATATGCAACTCTCCCAAACTTATAAGTATTCTCAATCCTGAATATCGACATCCCTCAAAACACTATACGATATCCTACATCCTCTCAACTTTCCCTCAAAACACTATACAATATCCTATGTCTCCTCAATATTCTCCAAACATTCCCAAACACATGTAGAAACACCCTAAAATAATCCCAAACTTAATAAAATTAACAGATAGATAATAAATACTTCTACCTGTATAGATACAAACCAGTGGGAAGCACCCAAGACACACAGAAATATCTCTATCATTTAAGAATATACATAAAAACACTTCCAAATCCTACATTAATCTAGCAGGAACCACCTCCCACACCCCCCACTACCAAAAAAAACCTTATCACATATCTCAAATACATATATCTCTCCCACTTCCCTGTTTAAATACAGAACCCCATCTCTCTATCAGACAAACACGTATTTGTATTTTTACTATTTTTCACATACTCACTGAAAAATACAACCACATAGCCCCAAACAATATTCAGCCAAATTGTTTTGCCCTTGAACACACAAACTTAATATACATGTACCTTTCCTCATGACCCAAATATACCCAAAATTACCTAGCACACTAGAAAGAGGCAAACATACCACCTCATATCTGCAAATACACTTATACCCCACGTATCTGCTTGTCCATCATCACTCACTCCCAAATAAATAGAAATAACTCCTTTATCTTCCAGAATACGGAATCATACAAACTCCACCTCACAACTGCACATATTTATCCTACCAGGGTCTCAAAATAGGCATAGATCTCCCTCACACACCAATACACCCATACACAACTCCTGAAAATCTCAACAAGGAACACACAAGACCATACAACATGACCTGAATACAAAATAGTCCTCTTACATGCTACAAATACAATAGAGCACATAACTCAAAAATAGATACACAAGCATGTCCCCTGACACTGCCCATACGCACAAGCAGATAATGATAATCCTTCCAAACCTGCCATTAGACACATACAAATCCCAAAAATTCCTGGGAAAACACACATGGAAAATACATCTCCACTCTCTAAATTACAAACGCTGAAAACCAACTCTTTGGGTACATATTACATCTCACCCCTTCTACATACATTCACCCCTACGCACGCTCAGAAAAAGTCACAACCTTCTTTTAATCCACAATATAAACACGGACACCACCAACCCACACATGTGAATGCACATATCAGATTCTCACCAATTAAATGCATGACAAACTCCAAACTACAATGGCATACATGGACATTCCCAACAGACCTCCAAATAAAGAAGTTGGAAAAGCCACTCTTATCCCCTGAATTTCAACAGTCCCCAAGAGCCCCCCTCCCACATGTGCCACCACATTTTCAGATACAACCACCCCACAAATCTCATACCCTCCCAAATTAAAATCAAACCTTCCTCACATTCTCAAATATACACTGACATCTCCCAATAACTCATGAATACACACACGTGTAAAAAATTTTACAGATATAAAACATTTGTACCATACAATGACAAATAATAATAAAATATACACTGTCCTTTATTTTAATTCTATGTAGGTAAATGATTCCCACAGAATGCTCTGGTTGATTTTTCCCTCCTGCACCCATAGCCAACCCATGCTGGCAAGTCATCAACGGACTGTGAATAAAAGCTTAGTACTGAATTTTGAAAAGTTGCTTATATCATTGACAGAATTAGAAGATGAACTTTGGTTGATAACTTTATGTTACCAAGTTTCAGAAGTGAAACACTGAGGTTGTACATTCGACTTTATTCACTTTACAATGCTATGAGCTACTTCTTTGCTGACTTGGATAACGGTTTTCAAACACTCCTCCAGCACTGACACTATTCGCAGTGTAAGAGCTAGAGGCCAGATGCGGTGGCTCAGGCTGGTAACCCACTGCTCTGGGAAGCAGAGGAGGGAGGATCGCTTGAGGCCAGGAGCTGGAGATGAGGCTGAGCAAGGGCGAGACCCATCTCTATCAAAAACAGAAACATTTGCCCGGTATCGGAGCGCGCGCCTGTAGTCCCAGCTAGTAGGGAGGCTGAGGCAGGAGGATCGCTCGAGCCCGGGACGTTGACACCGCAGTGAGCGATGATAACCGCTGCACTCTAGTCCGGGAAATACAGCCAGACTCTGTCTCAAAACAAAAGCAAAAAAAGCAAAGCCGTCACACACTTTCAAGTTCACAATGTCCCCCCTCACTTAACGTCCCAGAAATTAACAGAGCATGGCAAGAAGCCCTACCCGGGCGGTGCCCATTTATTTCCCTGTAACTCACACTCGCACCCCGACTAGCGGCCACCGGAGGCGGCCGAGGGACCCAGGCGGTGTCGCCCGGCACAGACTCACCGGCGCCACAAGCCGAGGGCAGGAACAGTGGCACAGGGCAGGTGTGTGCCGACCCGGCAAGGGGTCTTCGCATCCATTACCTTCGCTTTTTGGGAAACTGCTTGTAGAAACCTCTGGGGAGGGGCGGCCGTTGGGGAGTCACGCTCGCGCCCCCGCATCTTCCACAGCGGACTGGCCACAACCGACGCCCGGAGCAGTTGGACAGCGACGAGACTCCCTCCACCCCAGGAGCACGTGCGCATGCGCGGAGCGCGGACACCGGCCCCTGGGACCCGGCTGGAGCTGCGGGCGAGGCAGGTCCGCCCAGGCTTCTCTGGCTCCGGGCACGCCGCCTTGTAGACCTACATGATCGTCCCTCTTTAAAAAAAAAAAAAAAAAAAAAAAACGAGCGCATCCAAAAAGTCTGCTCGCGATGTTCAAAATTGCAAACCTGCGGTCCCCACTCTTAACTAACTACCCTCTCTGAAAGATTTGGCAGCAATGTATCCTCAGATTACAGCCAATCTTGCATGCCCTTTGGACTGTGTTTCTTTGATTCTTGTTCATGCCTTCCAAAGATTGTATGTCCTTTGTTCCTGGTCAATCTGGAGATTCCAGGAAAGAACAGTTCTGGCAAAGAATTTTCCACCCGGAGAACACTCTTGAGAGATGCTTTCTAATAATTCCATTCCTAGAGGGTTTTCCTACCGCATTTACTTTACTTGGAGTGTTTAATTAATATTAATACATAGATATGTTTCAATAAATGTTGATTCATAAAATTTTTCTATGAAAAAATCGTTCTTATAACTTTGATTGGGACTTGAAAATTGAGCCAATGTCAGATGATACAGCAGGAATTGGAAAAGGAAAAATCCATCTCTTTCCCACCCCCACTTTGTAATAGAGTGCAGAGTCCCAAATGGCATTAAGAAAATAGTACAAAATCAAGCACTTTCTTCCAGGAACCAAACACTGTGGAGATAACTGATAGAAACGTTTACTGAACATTTCAGATTTAGAGTTGGGACAAAACCTAGCAATCATGAGGATATTGGACAGGATAAGAAACGACTCTCACTGACAAGCGTAGCAAAGACAAGAACTCTGGGCTCTGGATTTGCATTCCACTGCCTTCCCCTTCAGTGTGACCTTATCATGCAACTGTTATCTCTTGAGTCAAAATGTACTTGCAAGAAAAGAAACATCTTACGTCCCAATCAGAGCCTATTTTGAAGAGTGATCACAGTGTGGAGCAACCCTTCCAAACATCTCTTCCCTTCCCCACTACTCTCCCATCAGTAGAAACCTGGCAGAGAGTGTCCCAGGAGATTTTGTTCAGTCCTCCAAAAAACTTGGTCCTCATCTCCTTTGACCAATTTCCTCACAATCCACCATTGTCACAAGATGCACATCAGTGTTCTTTCCTATCATTTTGACTCTGATAACATGACAATGATTTCGAGTATGAAAATATGAATCAAACAAGTTTCCTTTAAAGGGCTGCTAAACTCATTCTTAGGCAGAGAGAATCATATGCAATGCTGACACTGGATTCCTAGGAACAAGGCAGTATAAGGAAGACAAGCAAGGAGCACGCACATGACCTCAGACTGGCCAGCTAAGTTTTAGGCAGGATCCGTGTGAATGGAGCCTGCCCATTGGTAGATAGAATCCTGGCTGGTCTCAAAGGGGGCATCCATTGTGAGGGTAGCACATTTCTAACACCTAGAGAAACCAGGGTCCTAGGAATTGTAAGCTTCTTTACCTCAGGGAAAGAGAAAAAAGTATTCCACCTTTCTTTCCCTTGCAACTGCCTCTTCTCCCGCTAATCCTAGAAGTTTGAAGGGCAATGGCTATTCCAAACCCCGTGTCATCAAAGAAGCCTGTGTATTCTTTTTCTGCATCTATCAGGTTTTGGGGGTCTCCTTACTGCAAATTCTCATTCTTATAGGTGTGAGTAAACAATGATAGCTTAATATGTTACAATTTTCCACAGAGTTGCCAAATAAAATGCAAGAACTCAGTAAAATGTAAATAAAATAGTTAAGTGATGAAAAGATTGTTAGTAAAAGTATATTTCCAAGACTGCATGGAGCACAATTCTAAAAAAAGTGATTCATTGTTTATCTGAAAATTAAATTCAACTGCGTGTCCTTTATTTATATTTACTAAATGTGGCCACCCTTTCGAGTATTTTTAATTTTAAGTGACTGCATAAATAGAGTATGGAATTTATAGTTAATAATAATTTCTTTTATATTTGAAAAATAACTGGAAGAGAAAAGTTATCATGTTTCCCACCCAAAGAAAACAGTAATATTGGAGATAACAGGGCAGCGCCTGTGGCTCAGCAAGTAGGGTGCCGGCTCCATGTACCAAAGGTGGCGAGTTCAAACCCAGCCTCGGCCAAACTGCAAAAAACAAAAACCTAGCCGGGCATTGTGGCGGGTGTCTGTAGACCCAGCAATCGGGAGGCAGAGGCAAGAGAATCACCTAGCCCAGGAGTCGGAGGTTGCTGTGAGCTGTGTGATGCCACGGCACTCTACAGAGGGCGATAAAGTGAGACTCTGTCTCTACGAAAAATATATATATGTGTATGTGTGTGTGTATGAGACAACAGATATGCCAGTTACCCTAATTTGATCATTACATTTGGTATATGTATACAGGTATCAAAATATCACATGTACCCCCAAAGTATCGAAAAGAAAGAAAATTCAGTAGAAACAATTATTACAAAAGGGACTGTATAACTTGTTATTCTACAGATCTAACCTGCAGAAATACAGGAGCCATGTTACACATACAAACACAATCATTACAAATATCAGCAAAAATACTGGAACGTATAACTTTGTCCCAGAAATAATCTGAAACCATTCTTTTAAAATTGTTTACATATGCTTTTATTGCATAATACGTGTCTGAGAAGAATAACGAGGAACAGATAACACAGGTTTTACCTTTGGTCAAGAAAATTGGGTGGCCACAAGAAAGAGGTGAGAGGAAGCCTCTTCACTGCATATTCCATGTTGCACCATTTGACTACTGAGCCACACAAAAGGACTGCTTGTTAAATGTTAAATTAAAATTATTTAACATTTTTTAAAAAAATGAACATTTAACAAGATAATATTCTGAGAACCAACATGAAGGGATTTGTGGTCTTGATCTCACTGCACAGCCCTTCTTCCATGGGCTGAGGCTGCCTACACACAGTAAAGCAGGCCTACCAGAGACTGCAGAGAATGCAGCTGGAGACGGGTCTCAGGCACACAGGGCTGCTTCCTGCAGAAAGAAGTGCAAAAATGCCCCAAATGCCCTGGGTCTGCTGAGATCGTGCTGTTTTCAGACACTCAGTCCCCTTGCTTCTCTAAGAACCTGTATTATTCAGATAGAAAATGAATCCTGAATTATGTTCTGAAATTGCAGTCACTCCACTGTTGCAGTTGGTCAAGAGCCCAGCCCCACTGGGGAAAAGCTGGGTGGCTTGAGGGATGAGTGGCTTGAGTCTACAGGAGAAGACTTACTGATGAAGAATTGGAGTAGGGGCATCAAGTAAATCCTGCAGAACCATTTACAAATTGCCTAAGGAGGGGCACATGGATGGTGTTGCCAACCCTCTAACTGGAAGGGAGCTCCGGGTTCTTGCCCACCTGCCAGAGTACTTCCTAGAATGTTGGTCACACACCCCCTCCAGGACTGCTGCCGGCCACCCCTCCCCCACTTGGAATGCCTAGGAGTCCTGCTGTTCTACAGCTGTTTACGTTCAAACTTTGCCCAGTTCTACTTGGACCTTTGAGCATCTGTTGAGACAGGTCACACTCTGGGTCCTGCCCTTGACTTTTCCTATTGAGAAGGCTGCCAGACCACTATTATCAGTGCCCGGCCTGCAGGGATGGCTTCAGAAAGAGGTAAGTCTATAGGGGAAAGGTGAGTTAGTTACCAGACAGGCTGCCATCTCTCAGACTCACAGTTGAAGCTCTCCCTGGGCACAGTTGATGAGGCTGGAGAAAAGGAAGATACATTCAATGCATGTTGCTTAGATTATCTCATCTGGGGAGTCCATGGCCACCTAAGGCTATTGCTGGGGAGGACAGCTCGTGGGAGGGGGACCAAGATACCTGGGGCAAATGTACCATCCAAGGAAAAGCAGGGAATAGAAATACTAAATAATTCTAGAAGGGAGATTGGCCACCTCAACTTATACTTGTAGGGAGCTGTGGGATTGTGTTGTAGCCACAGGGAGGGTTACCAGGCACAGTCTGAGCCCCATGTCCTTTCTTCAGGTGCCTGGAGTTTGACCTATGATATTGTTCTGAGAGATTTGGACTTCAGTTTCCTAGATCTTTGGAGAGACTGGGAAGAAATGGTCTCAGCCAGAAAACTGTTCAGTGGCTAAGCTATGATGGGGTCCTCAGTAGCATATATATGTACTCACTGAGTACATATCTCCTCAGTGAGTGGGGCTGGAGGTTACTATGACTCTTTGGCCTGGGGCCTCTCAGTGCCCTCCCCTGTAGATAGCTGCTCATTGAGTTCTAGGTAGCTGTTGTCTCTGAATCAACAAGGGTGGGGCAGCCAAGGGATCCAGCCAGCACAGGCCATGGGTTTCCCTGAATTAATCTGAACTGTTCACCCTTTTATGGATACTCGGGTTTTCAGAACCACTTTGCCTTGTCCATAGCTCCTGGCCTAATCCCTGCCCTTTGTTTTACTATAGATAAAGATTTACCTCTGATTCCATCTGCAGTACTTTGTGAACGGAAAACAGAGGTGGAGGGTTGTTGGTTTTGAGTGGAAAATTGTGAAAGGCTGGTTTCCTGTTCAGTAGAGCAAGGAAAATGGCACACAATTTAGAATATCATCTCTAATTATTATTACGCAAAGTTTTAGAATGGGTATCCTGATTCATTAAGTCAGTGGTTCTCAACCTTCCTAATGCCTCCTAATGCCATGACCCTTTAATACAGTTCCTCATGTTGTGGTGACCCCCAATCATAAAATTATTTTCGTTGTTACTTCATAAGTGTAATTTTGCTACTGTTATGAATTGTAATGTAAATATCTGATATGCAGGATGTATTTTCATTGTTACAAAGGGGTCACGACCCACAGGTTGAGAACCACTACATTAGGTTCATGAGCTGTGGACCTTGTTGACATTGACTAGAGTCTCCTTGAGATCGCAGTGAACAGATGTGAGTTCTGGACCGCACCTGGCTCCTCCCTGGGCCTTTGTAGGTCTTTACATTCCATTACTAGGATCGCAAAGAGGAACAATCACAGACGGCCTCCTTTCCCATGACCCATTCTAACATGACCAGCAGCCACATAGATCTCTGGAAATGCATCCTGACAGCCCCAATGTTGCCATTTCCTGCCCCTTGTCTAATCCTGTGCAGCCACTGCTGGTTGTGCAATGACAGCACCGAAGGGCACTCAGCATCTACTCCACAGACCAGTCTCTGAGAACAGCGCTTCCTCAGTGGGGACAGGGACACCAAGCACGGGGACAAGGTGGCTCAAATCTGACCCCTACTCAGCGCTTGCTGTGAGTGGTGCTAGAAGCACCTGCACACTGAGGGTGATGTGTTCTGGGGTGAGGATTCCTTGGCACTGATTCGAAAAAGATTTATTACAGTTCTTTTTGTTCTATTGTGTCAGGCTAGGATTGAGTGAGAGGGCTATAAGAAACATGAGGAAGGAAGACCGAAGACGAGAAGGGGCCACAACCTGCCAGTGTCACAGAGGGCATTAGGGGTCCTAAAACTGTCCATGGGAAGGTCTCACACACACTGGTGGGTGGGCTGAGAGGTACTGCTCCTCCCAGCAGAGTCCACCCTGATCCGTGGCTCGGGAGAAGCCTGTAAGGTTGCCAGGTTGTCTTCCAGGCATCCCTGGGGGCTCTCACAGGCAGGGAAGGCTCAGGTATTGCTTCTTGTCAAATAGGGTCAGGGGCTCTTGGTGACTGGGAAAAGTTCTCCAGTGCAGTAATTCTCAACTGGAGGAAAAGAGCATCACATTCACTCAGGGACCTTTGCAAACCATGCCATGTCCCCATGCCATGGGGCCCCCACACCTCGCTGTTATCTCCCACTCACTCCTGGGGAGCCAAAGAGCCTCCCTCCAGATTGCTGCTTCTCCTCCTCCATTCGCGCTTTCCTTTGTCTCCATAGCGTCCTCAGTGCTGAGACCGGACCTGAGCCTGCACCCTGATGCGTCCATGACTCCTTTCACAGCTCTGCCCTTTCACCCACCCGGTCCCAGCCCAGCACTCGGGCCACCCAGGGGACAGCAGCCACCATCTCTTATGACTGCAGTGTTCCCTCCCGGAAGCCCCTTGGTGCTGTCTACTCTGCCCAGGACACCTCTGGTGGCAGGAGACGGTACCTGTGGCCCGAGTGGCACTGGGGCTTTCAGTGTCATTCTCCAAGTCAGGTCAGAAGGGGAGCTGGTGCAGGCGCCCCCCAATAAGACCTTTGTACTACCTCAGGCCCCCCTCACCTGGAGTGCTCCGGGGGCCTTCTGCACAGGTGCTCAGGGACGAGCTCCACTACTGTTGTCAGCTCCTCCGGTGGAGACCATAATGCCTGCCCCAGTCATTGGCAGCGCCCCGATTGTTGGTGGTGTCTCAGCCAGCGTTGGAGGCTGGATCGCAGGCCTTCCTCGCCCAATGCCCTCACCAGCCGTCCACCTGGCCCCCATAGTGTCTCCAGTGAATGCCGGGCTGCAGCCCCACAGGGTGTGCAGGGATAGCAGCTTGCCCATCTCCCAGGCCAAGGCCCCACAGGATGACTCCTGTAACCCCAAGAGCGTCTACGAGAACTACCGACGCTGGCAGCATTTTAAGTCGCTGGCCCGGAGGCACTTTCCGCAGAATCCTGATACTGAAGCTTTTTCCTGCTTCCTCATGTGAGTGTCCTCAAGGGCAGCAACTCATCCAGAACACATATACAGAGGAACATGGGAGGTCAGGAGGGGCTATTCAGGTGTCCTAGAAGGATGTTTCTGAAGGCTATGGGTCACCCTCTGGAAAAGTGTCTTCTCAGCCACATTCATGTCATTCCAGTCATGACATCCTTTGGGTCCTTTTCTCAGGCAATCGCCCCCATCCTGTGAGTTCAGCCAATCCTTATTTTTTAATAATTATCATATCGCAGTTTATAGAAGTCTAAAGGTCTCGAGGGGTTGAGGTAATACTGGCTACAATTTGTGTTTAGGTTTCTGGGGCCACGCACTGACTTCTCCTTTTGAACTTTCACCCTCCTGCCATAGCACCTAAGTGTCTGATGGCCATGAGGACATCACCTATGGGCGTGTGAGAACTGCATGCCCTCCACATTGTCCCGCGCCTTCCTGTGAGCACAGAGATGTGGTCAAGGTGCACACAGGGTCAGGCTTGAGCCCCAAAGAGAAAGATTGTACTTCACTTTCCTGGCAGCTCAGAAGATGACTTGAGCTGATTTATGACATGCTTAGCAGGGTGCCAGGCACGTGCTATGCTCCTGAAATGATAGCAACTATTAATATTATTATTAAGAAGAGGATAGTGCTCTCCAAAGCCAGTGTCTCAGCACTAGTGCATGAGGGAACCCTGAGCATAGCTGCCCAGGCCAGGATTGTGGGGAGTGTGAGGCAGCAGCTCAGGACCTGGAGCACTTTGCCTTTCACTCCTCGGTCTTGACCCCGTGTCTCCCACTGACAAGCACATCCCATGCTGCAGGGAAGTGTGTCTACATTGCTCCCACACCAGCTGCTCACCCGGTGGAACCGCTTACCTGTTGTATGAATGGAAGTGTCCCGCAGTCCTCATACCCGCCAGTCTTGCTGGCCCCCACAGCAGAGCCCTGGTGTGCTCAGGAGCCTGATTGTCTCTGTCGAGGCACCCAGGCCTGGCACCTGGGCACACAGCAGCAGAGGCATCACTCTCCTTAAAATCTGGACACGTGCTCCTGCGCCTCACACTCAGGGACTCTGAGGCTGTGTCCCCAGGTGCTGCTTTCCACAGGATGCTGATTAAATGCTCAGTCCTAGGGCCCCAGAACTTGGGCTTTAAGCCCTACTTCCAGCTCATTCAGTCCAGCACCTCAGTTATCTCTGGCTGCCATAAAAAGATGGTGGTACACTCGGTGGTTTACATGACAGACATCAAGGTCTCAAAGTTGGGGACCAAATGTCCCAGATCAAGGTGCCGGCAGATTGGGTATCTGGTCAGGGTTCTTCCTAGTGGAGATGGCTGCCCCTGGCTGTGACCTCATATGGCTGAGAGAGTCAGCTTCTTGTCTTGCCCTGATTCCATCAGCAGGTCCCCACCCTCATGGCACGTCTACCCTGCTTATCCCCTAAAGTCTCCCCCACCAAATACCCTCACATTGGTGGCTGGGACTTCAGTGTGGGAAAATTGGGGGAAACAAACCCGAATACTGAGTATGACAAAGTAATATGAGGACGCAGAGGGACGAGGCAGAGGGGAAAACGCACAATCCCCTCAGTGCTGATGTTTGGTGGTGGGAGGGTAAGGAACTCCCACTGGGCTGAGACAGGACAGGGACAGAGGACAGGAAAACAGGGGGAGGGCAGAGGGATGTATGTTGGGCCTGGTCAGCTTGGGATGGAGGGTGGGCTTGTAGGCTGTGACTGATCCCACTTGCTTACAGCCCAGTGCTTCGAACCCTGGCCCGGCTGAAGCCCACCATGAACCTGGACGAGGGCCTGTGGAGGGCCGTGCAGGAATGGCAGCAAAAAAATAATTTTGATCGAATGATCTTCTATGAGATGGCAGAAAAGTGAGTCAGGGATCCTGGCCTTGGGGGCTGAGTTGTGGGGTGAGTGTGGGTGACAAAGGCAGAGCTGCTGTGGTGGCTGGTCGGTGCGATTGTAAGGAGGGGTTCGACGAGCACAGGCCCTGTCCCATGCCCTGGGCTTCTCAGGAAGCTGCTCCCTCCTCCTGGGATTTTGGGTATATCAATCCTTTTATTGAGGAAACTCCGGCCTGACAGGTCTGGCCATAGTGGGAACAGTCACCAGCACAGCCCAGTGGGTCTCCTGCAGCGGTGGGGGCTGTGGTAAGGCAGGTTGGTCCACAACTCCTCAGGAGAAATTGGTCATCTGCCATCTCAGCAGGGTATTGAGGAGGTTAATCGGGGAAGCCAGTGTCTCAAACACCCAAGAACGCAGCTCTGGCCTTCTTGCCTCAGCTTCTCGGCAGTGCCTGTGTTGAAACATAAAGACAATGAACAACAATGCTCAGAGGAAACCAATGCTCTCCTCTCGGCTCACCCTCCATCCCTCCAACACCTCCTGGGCCCCAGTCCCCCGGGTTTTCCTCAGGGCTCACAGCCCAGCCTCAGGATTCCCCACAATCGCATCCCTGGCCCACCTCTGGCTGTCAGTGTGCTGCGGAGCACTGGGCAGGGACAGGAGCGGTCTGGAGGAGGGGCCATGCCAGAGAGGCCTGGGCCAGACAGCCCTGATATGGGCCTCCACGTGCGAGGGCAGGAAAGCGTCCCCGAATCCATAGCTCTGTCCTGAGGAGCAGCTCCCTCTGGGACTGGACCCAACCAATGCAGGGACAGCCCACCCAGGCTACTTCTTCCATATCCCTATAGTTGGCTCCTCCCTGGCACTGGGTCCAGGGGCCTCGCCTCCCTCTCAGCAGGGCCTGTGCCTCCTACCCCCCAGGTTTATGGAGTTTGAGGCTGAGGAAGAGCTACAGCTTCAGCAGTTGCAGTGGATGAGGGGGTCTCAGTCCCTGCCTCCACCAGCCCCACCGAGGCCTGATCCTCAGGGGCACCCAGGCACCAAGGTTGTCCAACGTGCAGGTGAGGCTTCCCACATTCCCCTAGGAGCTACCAGGGAACAAAAGATAAAGGGACCAGGGAGGCCATTGGACCCACCTCCCAATCTTTTTTTCAGGAGTTTCATTTGTTCTTTCAAATCAAATAGTCCACCATGAGCTGGGGGGCTCAGCCACCTTTGGTCATGAACTGGGAATTGACCTGGTCAGGTCTCATTGGTACAGTCTCCCCAGCACGTCCAGACCTAACACGCAATCTGCCCAGGGAACAGGGACTGTTTGGGGAGGGTACCCAAATATCAGTGGCCCCAAACTTGCTGACACATGACTCCATCTCTGATGTGCCCCCTCTTGCAGCGTGTCCTCTCAGGGTTGTGAAGCTCAGGTTGTCCTGCCCAATCCTGGACAGGATCCCTGTCCCTGAATCCCCACCCTGCCCAGCGTGGTGTCAGGGCATGCTGCTGATCCTGCCACACCATCTTTTTCCTTCTCCACCTCAGTGGTCCTTCCCAGGAAGGCTGACACCAAGGCCCGGCCCATCCACCTGCCACCACCCACTCCTCAGCAGTGGCCTCCTGAGATCAAGGCACCCAAAGAGATCCCGCCCGAAGCTGTGAGGGAGTACATGGACATCATGGACAAGTTGCTGGGGCCTCCCTGCAGGGACCTAGGGAAACCCGATGCACAACTGGAAGAGGGCGAAACAGACCTGCCCCAGGATGAGTTTGGGACCTACGCAGACCCGGGACTTCTCAGCTACATTGACAAACTGTGCTCCCAGAAAGACTTCATCACCAAGGTAGGAGGCCCAGAGTGCTGGGCTCTGGAGGATTGCAGGGAATGGCACTCTCAGGCCCTGCAAATTAAGTTGTGTGTGTGTGTGTGAGAGAGAGAGTGGTGAGTGTGTGTGTTATAGCTAACTGTGCCTATGTGTATGTTACAACGTGTGTGGGTGAATGTGGCTGGGTGTGTATCCATCTGTATTCCTGTATGTCTGTGTGTCTCTGTGGAGTGTGTGTTACTGTGTGTTGGTTTGTGTGGATTTGTCTCTTTGAGTATGTGTGTGTGTGTGTGTGTGTGTGTGTGCAGCTGCTGGTTGCAATAATATAAAACAATCCAATGGTGTGCACCGGGATTGGTGCTCATTGCTTTTGGCATCTCCTCCATGTCCCTTGGCTCAAGATCCTATACTGCCAAGGACACTTATGCTCTCTCTCTTCCTTCTGCTCCCAGGTGGAGGCTGTGATTCATCCCCGATTCCTGGAAGAACTGCTTTCCCCAGAAACAAACATGGATTCCTTGGCCCTAAACCAGGAGCTGGAGCAGGAGGAGGGGCTCACCCTTGACCAGGTGAACTGGGAGATGGAGTGACACCCAGGGCAGAGAGGGCCAATTAGGGAAAGCAGTATAGTGAGGGAAACCAAGGGACAGAGGAACAGGAGGGCCACTTGCTGTTGTCGTCCCCTCCCCTGTCGAGGTGCATGGCTTGCTGAGGGGAGACGAGGAGGAGCGTGGACAAATGCAGGGGCAGATCACTAGGAAGGAGGCCAGAAGACAGAGAGGGAGGGCAGGAGACAACTGCAGTGAAGCCCAACAGGGCAGCTGGCAGAGCCACACACTCTGTCACTGACATGAAGCTAAGGGACCTGTCACCTTCTTTGCCTTCCTCCCAAATGCCAGCACCTCCACCGCTCTCTCAGCCCATCCTCACAGCAGGTGCAGGGCCAGTAAGCAGTGGTTTTCCTTTTCCAGCTGGTGGAGAAGCGCCTCTTGGCCTTGAAGGAGGACCAGAGCGTGGGGGCAACCCCGAGTCTTTGTGCACCCCAGATGGAATCAAGTCCTTCTAAGTTAGCAGCTGGCCAAGGTGCAGAGAGAGACAGCCATGGCCCCAAACTAGGGGTTGGTGCGGGAACCTGCCCAGCACAGATGGCTTCCTGTGTCCAAGGACACAGCAAAGTGCAAGCTGACCTTCTGAGGCCTAAGGGCCCTGCTCTCCTCTCTGAGCATCCAGAGTCCCCCACGCTGAGGGCCTCCCTGCCAACTTCTCCTTTCCAGGGCCTCAAACCCACCTCCCTTGGCCTGGGGACCAGGGATGCCTTGGGTCTCCAAGGTGCCTCTCCTGTTAGGGAGACATTTGGGGCAGGTGATGGCTCCAGTGAGGATGAGGAGGAGCTCCCGAGCCTGACCTTCCTTCTGGCTTCCCAGCACAGCCTGTTGCCCTGGGGTCTATCCCAGAGCCCTGTCCCTGTCCAGCCACCATCTGCTCAGAGAAGAGACCTCTGCCCCGCTACCCTTCCAGTGGCCAAATGTAACAAGCAAGTGCTCTCTGGGGACCAGTTTCATGCTGAGAAGATGGGCTACCCAGGGCCTGAGCTTGCAGTCTCTGGGGGGCAACCCCTGGCACTGGGACCTGGTCGATCCTCACAGCCTCAAAAGAGAAGGGGTGACCCATTTGTTTCTGGGATGAAGAAGAAGCAGCGCTGTAGCCAGTAGGGACAATGGGATGGCCAATCCAGTGGCCCCTCGCTGCATCCTGCAGCCTGAATTGCCAAGGGCTCCAGCTGGTCCTCAGCTATGGGAGTGTGGGTGGGTGGAGGGACCTCCAGGGGAGTGGGTGGATGGGGTGAAGGGCAGTGCCCTGGGGTGTTTTATGTTAATATGAATAAAGAAAGTTTTGTTGAAAATGTTGTCAGGGCTGCTGTCCCTATACTGTCACCTGTGCTGCTCAGGAAGTGAAAACCCTGAGGATAAGGAAGGATCCACCAATGCCAAGTGCTGGAGATCCATAGAGCCCCCCTGTGCTCCCCTGCAGATGCAGGCTGGCCATGCAGAAGCTTCTGTGCTAGCAGCTCTGGCAAATACCCTAGATCCCTTTGTCACATACAGGCGCAGGCATCTGCTCAGTGCAGTAGCACATTAATGTGTGCAGAGGTGGTAGCTCCCCCTGAGTCCCAATCAGGACAGGGCAAGGGGCAACAGGTGGAGAGATCAATGCAGAGTCTAGTCACATGCCTGTGTCTGGGATATGACAGTGGGCGGGAGCCTGTCAAGTTCCCCTGCAGGATGTCTGGGCAGGACAGAGTCTTTTCCATCTGAATAAGGAGACCCACCTTGCTGTGGCTTGGGGACTGACCTCAGGGTCCCTCCAGATTTTACACGGAACATCCTGCAATTCCCATCCCCAGTGATAACTGAACTGTTTGAGTTGAACTGAATCTTTATCTGTTGTAGATAAAGATTTGAATTCACAAGAAACAGTTTCTTCCAGAAACACTATGCCCACCAGTCACAAGAATAACCAGTTCTCCAGGAGTATGGTCACTTGTGGCATATGGTGGCCACAGGTCTTATGGGAGCTGGGGACACAGGCTGAGAGGGCTGCAAGTCAGCCGCCTTCTCATTAGGCATGGGCATAGACCACACCAGCAGAGCAGGGGCTTCTCAGGATGTGACATTTGGTGTCTTGGAGGTTCCTAAAGGGTGGGTTCCAAGTGATTGCCGCAGGTAGGAGATGAGGAATCAATAAAGCAAAAGGCTGAGCCAATAAGAGGCCCCCTCTTTTCCAGGACTGTGCTGTTCCCCCATCTCTCCCAAATTCTGCTCATCCTGTGCTTGTGACTGGACTCTCCGCCCCTTCCTCCCAGACCACCTCTCAGAATGTCTGCCCTGGCATGGCTTCATTCCTTCCAGGCCAACCCCTTCTCAAGGTTCTAAGTTCTGATTCCTCTTTAACAGCCTGTGAGAGATGGGGACAGCTGTGATTCCTGGGGCCATCTGTGACTCACAGCTGTGATCCCAGCTATGTGGAGTAGTCCAGCAGCAGTGGCAGGTAGAGCACAGCTGTCTATACCAAGGTGGTCTGACCCTTCTGCTGGGTGACAAAGGGAGTCAGATCTAAGCTCTTACCTTCCCCATCTGCCCACAGAACCTGCCAATCAGCCAGACACATTGTCCACCACCACCTTTCCTTCTCCTATTTCTTGTGGCCAGCACCCATGTCCAGCCTAGCCTCTATGGTTTGAGGAAGGACAGTTCATTCTTGGCAGTAATTGTTCTCACTGCCACCCCTTTTCTGTTCCCAGGTTGGTCTCCACATAGAGAAGGGGGCCCAGAGTTTGTGCTGGGCTTTAGACAGTAGAGTATGAGCCTCTACTCATAACCATAAGGTCCAGAAGCTTGTAGAACACCACAACATTCAGATCCTAGTGGGATGGACATCCCCACCTGTGACTTGAGCCTACTATGGTATCCAGCTGAGCAACATCACCAAGCCCCCAGGGCATAAATGAGGAATGAAGGTCAATGGCATGTGGGGGCCCTCTGTCAGGCATGGGCAACATCTCAGTCACATCTGGGACTCCTGAACTGCTCCGTACCCCCCTGGCTCTTCTCTGCCCCCATCTTTGTTTTGGCTAAATACTCCCCAGGAGGATGCAGAACCTGTGCTTCCTCCAACTCTGTGTCCCCCCAAACCCTGCAATCTACCTTGAACCTGCACAGTGGGGCCGACTGGTGGGCTTTTATAGTCTAAATGTGTCTAACCCCAAATTCAATGTTGAAGCCCCTACCCCAGATAGAATGGTATTTGGAAATGAGACCTTTATGAGGTAATTAGGTTTAAACAAGGTCGTGAGGGTGGATCCCCAGTACTGACAAGAGTGTCTAGAGAAGAAGAGGAAGAGTCACCAGAGCTGTCTCTCTGTCTCCCACCGAAGGACAGAGTGCAAGCCAGGAAGAAGGCCCAGTCCAGAACTTGGTCACACTGGTGCTCTAACCTCAGACTTCCATCCTCCAGGTTCTGATAAATACCTTTCTGTTTCTTAAGCCTCCAGGCTATGAGACTTTGTCATAGCAACCAAGTATGACCAGGACAAGATTCATACAAGTACTGTGTATAAGCTATGAGTCAGGGAATCAGGGGACTATAGTAGAATCTGCAAAAACTGACAACATCATGGCATTGTTTCCCTAAGGGAAATCACCATGCTCACACAGCAGGTGCTCTGTTTCATCTCTACACTCTCCCAGATGCTTTGCCTCCCCATCTACTCATGTCCTCTCCATGGAAACCCTATGAAGAAGTGAAGTTGAGCCAGGTCCCAGTCTAGAACCTCATGCCTCTGGGAAGCACTGGGTGGGCTTGTCTCCAGAGCTCTCCTCCTTTCCCGTGCTGCAGCCTCCTGGAGAACCTGACAACAGGAGCAAGACCAGCCCCATAAACGACAGTGCTATGCTTTCTGACCATGGCCAGCATGGAACAGATCCAGGGGGCTGCCCTTTTGTGGCTGCACTTTTACTCCAACTTTACAGCTACATGGCATCCTTCAGGTGCCTGTGAGCTGGGCAGTATTGGTGAGAGTCACCTCATTTGGGGATCCTGGCCAAGCATCTGATAAATGGCCAGGCCTACCCGAGTCTGACTGTCATTCATCGTCTGCTCATCCCTAAGACAGACTATCAGGAATCGCCACTACTGTAGTGTACCTGTGTGAAGGACTGAATAAGCCCTTTCACTGAATTCTCAGATGTCCAAGATGTTTGTGTGCAGACCCATACCCCTTGAGCTCATTTTAGGCAAATGTATCAAGATTAAAACTGTCATAAATGGTGACTGATTTTCCATTTCCATCTCAGTCCCCCAAAGAAGAAACTGCACTTCTTATGCCATAGTGCTCCCATGGAATTTGCTTTGTCTTAGGTCATCCCAAAAATCATGTTTCAAGCACTTGTATCAAAAGTATGGTATTTGTGTAAAGAGTATAGGGGATTAAAAGACAGTCTCTGGGAAGCTCTTCTGCGAAGATGGCCAAATGGAAGCAGCTTCCGTGAGAGGCTCCTATCCAAAGGGAAGGATAGCATCCAGAAAATGCCCAATTAAGCAGAAGACTGGGAGCCCAGCTGAGAGAGAAGTGAGAACTGCTGGTCACTTCTGCTGAGGCAAGCTGTGACTCCAAGAAAGGAAGCTTTAGGTACAAAATTCACCTGAAAAGAAAACTATCTGTCCCCTCCTCCAAGAAAGCTGTGGTCTTTTGGGGGTTTTTTTGTTTGTTTGTTTGTTTCCTCTCTTTTTCCTCTTTGTTTGCTCCTGCAGGTTTTCTACAGATGAGCGGTGAACTGTGGACCTCTTGTCTCACCTGACGGGAGAGTTCTGTGGGAAGTGGGGACTGCTTCCCCCTGAGAGAACTTGCTGTGTCTCTGAACGTTCTCTTGTTAGGCAGAAAAATAGAACTGAAGTTCTCCCTGCCATTCTAAACTTCCAGTGCCCTTCCCCCCTTACCTGATAAACCAGAAGTCTATCCCCTGCTGAGACTGTGAGAGGAGGTTCTCAAGCAGCTACCACTCCTTGTGGGCCGGACCAAGCACCTCGCCCCACAAGAGACTCCAGGGGCTGCACTGAGCTTCCCTCCCCCATCCACCCACACAGCCAGAGTCTCTGCTGAGTTCCCCAACAGGCCCGGGCAGCCCCAGAAGGTGGCACCACCCACGGCCAGGGACTCCACCAAGCATCCACCCGCTCCCAGAGGGCTGGGCCGCCAAGGCAGGCAGCATCACCCGCTACCAAGCGCACAACCCCATAGAGTGCTTGACTTTCAGGCAGGTGGCACTGACAGCCACCAGAGAATCTGCTGAGCATGCAAGACTCCCCAGCAGACCGGGCCGCCAGCGCAGGCAGGACCCCCCTCCACCAGTGACTCCACCGAGCATGCGCGACCTCCACGCAGGCCATGCCCCCTGGCCCCAAGCCCTTCCCAGTCAGCCCCGCCTTTGCCAGGGGCTCCAGGAGCTACGTAACCCATGCCCTTTCTCCCCCCCCTCTTTCCTGCCTCCACAACAGACCTGCCCATCTGGCCTGGGTCTCAGGAAGCCACACAACCTCACACCCTCCCTCCAGTGCTCTCCTTACCTCTGTGTGGAGCCCTCCCCCTGGCCAGATACTGCTGGAGCCACAGGCTCTCATTGCCAAAGTCACCAGATGCCAGGCAGTCCCAGAACCAAGTGCACCTTCCCCAGCTTTCCTGCTGGTTTCGTGTGTATCACACTCCACTCCGAAGTTGCTCCCACAGCCAAAACCCCCTAGCTGGGGCAGCCCCAGAGGAGCTACACAAGGTCACTTCCTATAATTATCCAACAACAATAGAGTGATCCCCAAGGGGGTCCAATCTTGGAGAGACACCTCTCCAACCCTGAAGACGGCCAGAGACAAAAGTGAAAAACAATCATGAGGTGGAATCAAGGGGAAAACTCTGGAAATATGAATAATCAGAGTAGAAGAACTCCCCCAAGGAACGAAAAGGCAGACACAGCACAAGATCCCATGCATAAACAAATGACTGAGATGTCAGAAATTGAATTTAGAATCTGGGTAGCAAATAAGATTAACAGAATGTAGGAAAAGATGGTGCTAGAATTTCAAGCAGTAATCCAAAAGATGTCTCAAGAATTCAACCAATTCAAAGACAAAATGACCAGAGTTTGAGATATTGAGACAAGAAGTTGCAGCCCTCAAAGATTTGAGAAATGCAGTAGAATCCCTCAGTAACAGAATGGAGCAAGCAGAAGAAAGGATTTCTGACATTGAAGACAGAGCTTTCAAATGCTCCCACAAGCTCAAAGAGGAAGAGAAATGGAAGGCAAACACAGATCATTCTCTCAGAGAGCTCTGGGATAACTGGAAGAAAACCAGTATTTGTCTTATAGGGATACCTGAAAGTGACAAACTAGCTTCACAAGACACAGAATCCCTTCTTCTTCAGATTATGAAAGAGAACTTTCCAGACATGCCAAGAGACATGGAAATTCAGAGAGCAGACAGTTTCAGAAACCTAGCATGACTCAACATGAATAAGACATACCCCAGGCACATCATAGTTAACATCACTAAAGTTAAAATGAAGGAGAAGAGTCTGAAAGCAGCCAGACACAAGAAAACCATAACTTACAAGGAGAAGAACATTAGAATAACTGCAGATCAAAACTTTCAAGCTACAAAAGAATGGTCATTGACTTTTAATCTCATAAAACAAAATAACTTTCAACACAGGATCCTATAGCCAGCTAAACTGAGTTTCATTTATGATGGAGAAATTAAATACTTTAATGACATCCACATGTTGAAGAAATTTGCCATAACTAAACCAGCTCTCCAAGGATATTCTCAGACCTATCCTCCACTGTGACCAGTGTAATCCTCCACCACAAAAGTAAACTCATTCAGAAACGTTCATTCAAATTCCAACTTCCACAATGGCGAAAGGATCAAAAATGCCCACTGGACATTCGAAAGACTTATCATTATTCTCAATTAATGTATTCTCAATGGTTTTAATTGTCCTCTAAAGAGGCACAGGTTGGCTGACCGGATATAAAAACTCAGGCCAGATATCTGCTGAATACAAGAATCTCATCTTACCTTAAAAGATAAATATAGACTCAAGGTGAAGGTATGGTGATCTATATTCCAGGCAAATGGAAAGCAGAAAAAAGCATGTGTTGCAATCTTATTCATAGATACAATAAGCTTTAAACCAAACAAAGTAAGGAAGGACACTTCATATTTGTTAAGGGTAATACTCAATATGATGAAATTTCAATTATTAATATTTATGCACCCAACCAGAATGTGCCTCAATTTATAAGAGAAACTCTTAACAGACATGAGCAACTTGATTTCCTCCAGCTCCTTAGTAGTTGGAGATTTTAACACTCCTTTAGCAGTGTTGGACAGATCCTCCAAAAAGAAGCTAAGCAAAGAAACTTTAGATTTAAACTTAACCAACCAACATTTGGATTTAACAGATATCTACAGAACATTTCATCCCAACAAAACTGAATACACATTTTTCTCATCAGCCCATGGATCATACTCCAAAATCAATCACATCTTAGGTCACAAGTCTAACCTCAGCAAATTTAAAAAAATAGAAATTATTCCTTGCATCTTTTCAGACCATCATGGAATAAAAGTTGAACTCAATAACAACCAGAATCTTCATACTCAAACAAAAATATGGAAGCTAAACACCTCATGCTGAAGAACAGATGGGCCATTGATGACATTAAGAAGGAAATTTCCAAATTTTTGGAACAAAATGACAATGAAAACACAAATTATCAGAACCTCTGGGATACTGCAAAGGCAGTCCTTAGAGGGAAATTTATAGTACTAGAAGCATTCCTCAAGAGAACGGAAAGAGAGGAAATTAACAACCCAATGGGACATCTCAAGCAACTGGAAAAGGAAGAACATTCAAATCCCAAACCCAGCAGAAGAAAAGAAATAACCAAAATTAGAGCAGAATTAAATGAAATTGAAAACAAAAGAATTATAGAACAGGTCAATAAATCAAAAAGTTGGTTTTTTGAAAAGGTCAATAAAATAGATAAACTTTTGGCCAACCAAACCAGGAAAAAAGACTAAAATCTCTAATCTCATCAATCAGAAATGGTAAAGATGAAATAAAAACAGACCCCTCAGAAGTTAAAAAAATCCTGAATAAATATTACAAAAAACTTTACTCTCAGAAATATGAAAATCTGAAGGAAATTGACCAATATTTGGAAGCACACCATCTTCCAAGATTTAGCCAGAACCAAATGTTGAACAGGCCTATATCAAGTTCTGAAATAGCATCAACTATACAAAATCTCCCTAAAAAGAAAAGCTGTGGACCAGATGGCTTCACATCAGAATTCTACCAAACCTTTAAAGAAGAACTAGTACCTATATTATTCAACCTTTTCTAAAATACTACCCATCACATTCTATGAAGCAAACATTACCTTCATCCCTAAACCAGGGAAAGAACCAACAAAAAAAGAAAATTATAGACCAATATCACTAATGAATATTGATGCAAAAATATTCAATAAGATTCTACTAAACAGAATCCAGCAACACATCAAACAAATTATACACCATGACCAAGTGGGTTTTATCCCAGGATCTCAAGGCTTGTTCAATATACGTAAATCTATAAATGCAATCCAGCACATAAACTAATTAAAAAATAAGGACCACATGATTCTCTCAATTGATGCAGAAAAAGCTTTTGATAATATCCAGCATCCCTTCATGATCAGAACACTTAAGAAAACTGGTATTGAAGGAACATTTCTTAAACTAATAGAGGCCATCTACAGCAAACTGACAGCCAATATTGTATTGAATAGAGTTCAATTGAAACCATTCCCACTTAGATCAGGAACCAGGCAAGGTTACCCATTGTCTCCATTGCTCTTTAACATTGTAATGTAAGTTTTAGCCATTGCAATTAAGGAAGAAAAGACGATCAAGGGTATCCACATAGGATAAGAAGAGATCAAACTTTCACTCTTCGCAGATGACTTGATTGTATATCTGGAAAACACCAGGGATTCTACTACAAAACTTTTAGAAGTGATCAAGGAATACAGCAGTGTTTCAGGATACAAAATCAACACTCATAAATCTGTAGCCTTTATATACACCAATAATACCCAAGCCAAAAAAACAGTAGTATTCCTTTCACAGTAGTGCCAAAGAAGATGAAATATTTGGGAGTCTACCTAACGAAGGACATGAAAGATCTCTACAAAGAGAGCTATGAAAATCTAAGAAAAGAAACAGCTGAAAATGTCAACAAATTGAAAAACATACCATGCTCATGGTTGGGAAGAATCAACATTGTTAAAATGTCCATACTACCCAAAGCAATATACAATTTGAATGCAATTCTGATTAAAGCTCCATTGTCATATTTTAAAGATCTTGAAAAAATAATACATCATTTTATATGGAATCAGAAAAAACCTCAAATACCCAAGACATTACTCAGAAATAAAAACAAAGCAGGAGGAATCACGCTACCAGACTTGATACTGTACTATAAATCGATAGTGATCAAAACAGCATGATACTGGCACAAAAACAGAGAGGTAAATGTTTGGAACAGAATAGAGAACCAAGAGATGAACCCAACTACTTACCACTATTTGATCTTTGACAAGCCAGTTAAAAACATTCAGTGGGGAAAAGATGCCCTGTTTAACAAATGGTGCTGGGAGAATTGGCTGGCAACCTGTAGAAGACTGAAATTGAACCCACACCTTTCACCCTAATGAAGATAGACTCACAATGGATTAAAGATTTAAACTTAAGACATGAAACTATAAAATACTAGAAGAAAGTGCAGGGAAAACTCTTAAAGGAATTGGCCTGGGCAAATACTTTATGAGGAGGACCCCCCAGGCAATTGAAGCAATATCAAAAATACACTACTGGGACCTGATCAAACTAAAAAGTTTCTTCACAGCCGAGAACACAGTAAGTATAGCAAGCAGACAACCCTCAGAATGGGAGAAAATATTTGCAGGTCATGCCTCCAACAAAGGTTTAATAATGAGAATCCACAGAGAACTCAAACATATTAGCAAGAAAAGAACAAGTGATCCTATCTTAGGATGGGCAAAAGCTTTGAAGAGAAACTTCTCTAAAGAAGCCTTCAGCCACATGAAAAAATGCTCATCATCCTTAATCATCAAAGAAATGCAAATCAAAACTACCTCAAGATATCATCTAACTCCAGCAAGATTAGCCCACATAACAAAATCCGAAAACCAGAGTTGTTAGGGTGGATGTGGAAAAAAAGGGAACACTACTACATTGCTAATGGGAAGGCAAAATAATACATTCCTTTTGGAAAGATGTTTGGAGAATACTCAGAGATCTAAAAATAGACCTGCCATTTGATCCTATAATTCCTTTACTTGATATATACCCAGAAGATCAAAATCACATTATAACAAAGATATCTGTACCAGAATGTTTATTGCAGCCCAATTCATAATTGCTAAGTCATGGAAGAAGCCCAAGTGTCCATTGATCCATGAATGGATTAATAAATTGTGATACATGTATACCATGGAATATTATGCAGCCTTAAAGAAAGATGGAGACTTTACCTCTTTCATGTTTACATGGATGGAGCTGGAACACATTTTTCTTAGCAAAGTTATCTCAAGAATGGAAGAAAAAGTATCCAATGTACTCAGCCCTACTATGAAGCTAATTTACAGCTTTCATATGATGGCTGTAATCAAATTATAGCACAATAATAGGGGGAAAAGGGTATGGGTGGGGAGGGGTGGGGGGAGGATGGGTGAAGAGAGGGTAAATGGTGGGATCACAATTACGTTGCATCTTAGAAAGGTACAGGTGAAACTTACTAAATACAAAATACATGTTTTCATACAAAAACCAAGAAAATCCCATGAAGGTTATGTCGAACAGTTGGATGAAAATATTTCAGATTGTATATGAAGCCAGCACTTTGTACCCCATGATTGCACTAATGTACACAGCTATGATTTACAAAAAATAAAATAAAATAAAAAGATAGTCTTTGGGATTAAACACAAACAACACATGTGGAGGCATGTGCTCTGTGCCAAAACATGTGGAGACAGAGCCTACGGCTTCTAATACATATAAATAAAGAGGCTACTTGTGCTAAACTGCTCCTCACACCCCACAATCTGAAACAGACTTGGTGCAAGCTTTTCTCCATTACGATGTGCTAAAAGAGAACCTCAAAGGTATAAATCACCCAAACCCAGTTTTGCCACTGGGACCATCAAGTGTTATCTGAATCAGTGGGTAGACTGGATCCTCCCCCACCTAATGCTTTTCCCTGCCATCTCCATGAACTGGACTGAGTAAGTTTACCTCAAGTGTCCATAGATCACAAGATGTACTATATTCACATCTACGGTTTTGTTTTCCTTTTTTACTTTATTATTTTTTTAGAGATTATTTTACTCAGGCTGGAGTAATTTTTTAGAGACTTTTGCCCAGGCTAGAGAGTAGACACATGGTCAAAGCTCACTGCAGGCTTGAACTCTCGAGCTACAGTGATCTCCTGGCCTCAGCCTCCCGAGTAGCTGGGACTACAGGTGCCTAGCACCATGCCTAGCTAATTTAAAAAAAAATTGGGGGCGGATGAGGTCAGGGCTCCTCAAAGTACAGCCCACAGGCCATATGTGTTGCTGTGAATTGTATTTGTTCCCATTTTTTTTAACTTCAAAATAAGATATGTGCAGTGTGCATAGGAATTTGTTCATTGTTTTAGTTTTTTTTTAACTATAGTACAGCCTTCCAACGGTCTGAGGAACAGTGAATTGGCTCCCTGTTTAAAAAGTTTGAGGACGCCTGGATGAGGTCTTGCTGTGTTTCTCAGGTTGGTCTTGAACTCCTGGGCTCAACCAGTGCTCCTGTTTGGCCTTCCAATACACTAGGATTATAGGCAGGAACCCTCATGCTTAGCTGGTAATCACTCTTTAGATATGATTGCCTAAAATTGTGCCTTGGGTAAGGCATGACTCATCAAAGAAATAATTGATAAGCTGGACTTCATGAAACTTCAAAAATATTGTTCTGTAAAAGGTACCAAGAAATGTGGGGGGGAAAGCCACAGACTAGATCAAAATATTTGTAAAACACATCTAAACAAGTACCATTATCTAAAAGATTGAAAGAACTCTTAAAACTCAACAACGAGAAAATGAACAATCTGATATAAAAAAAAAAAAAAAGAACAAAAGAACTGAATAGACATGCCAAGAGAGAAGATGTATAGATGACAGGTAAGCAAGTGAAAATATGTCTAATCTTACATTTTGGTAAGGAATTACAAATTAAAACAACAAGATACCTCTATGCACCTATGAAAATGGTCAAAATCCAATCAAGGCAAGGATGTGGAGCAACAGGAACTCTCATTCACTGCTGGTAGGATTACAAAGTGGTACAGCCACTAAACATACTACTTACCATAAGAGGCAGCAGTTGTGCTCCTTAGTATTTACACAAATCAACTCAAGATGGATTCAAGGCTTAAATAGAAACTCTGTCACTATAAAACTACTAGAAGGAAATGAAGGGGAAACACTTCAACGCATTGGTCTAGGCAAAGATTTTATCTCTAAGACCTCAAAAACAAAAACAAAAATAGACAAATTGAGCTGTATTGAACTAAAAGGCTTCTGCACAGCAAAGAAAACAATCAACAGAGAGAAGAGACAATCTGTTGAATATAAGAAAATATGAACTATTCCAGTGACAAAGGGCTAATATCCAGAACCTATAACGAATTCAATAAAAAATAATAATAATAATAATCGCATTACAGAGTACACAAAGGACATGAATAGATATTTCTCAAAAGAAGACATACCAAAAGTATATATGAAGAAATGCTCAACATCCCTAATAATCATGGAAACTTAAATCAAAACCTCAATTTTCATTGATGTTTCATCATCTTATCCCAGTTAGAATGATTATCATTAAAAAGACAAAAAACAAAAAAGGCTGGCACAGAGCACATGCCTGAAGTTCCAGCTACTTGTGAGGCTGAGACAGAGGCTTACGTGAGTCCAGGAGTTTAAAGATACAGAAAGCTATGATTGTGCCACTGCACTCCAACTTGAATGACAGAGCAAGACTCTCTTCTCTAAAAAAGATTAATTTTTTTAAAAGACAAAACAATAGGCTCGGTGCCTGTGGCTCAGAAGGCTAAGGCGCCAGCCACGTACACCTGAACTGGCGGGTTTGAATCCAGCCCAGGCCCACCAAAACAACAATGACGGCTGCAACCAAAAAATGTCCGGGCGTTGTGGCGGGCACCTGTGGTCCCAGCTACTTGGGAGGCGGAGGCAGGAGACTCGCTTGAGCCCAGCAATTGGAGGTTGCTGTGAGCTGTGATGCCACAGCACTCTATTCAGGGTGATAACTTGAGGCTCTGTCTCAAAAAAAAAAGAGACAAAACAATAACAGACGCTGGCCAGGATGCAGAGAAGATAGAACTCTTATAAACTATTGATGGGAATGTAAAATTTGTATAGCCACCACGGAAAACAGTGTGAAGATTTCCCAGAAAACTAAAAACATGATAGAACTGCCATACAATCCAGCAATCCACTATTGGGTATTTATCCAAAGGAAAAGAAATCAGTACATCAAAGGAATACCGACACTCACATATATATGTATTGCAGCATCTTTCACAATAACAAAGAAATAGAATCAATTTAAATGTCCATCAACAGATGAATGAATAAAGAAAACATGGTATATATACTCAATTAAATACTATTCCATCATAGAAAAGAATGAAATCATGTCATTTGAAGCAACACAGATGGAACTGGAAGTAATTATATTAAGTGAAATAAGGCAGACACAGAAAGCCAAATATCACATATTATTACTCACAGGTAGGAGCTAAAAAAGTTGATCTCATGGAGGTAGAGAGTAAAAATGATAGATTACAGATGCTTGAAAGGATGTACTCATTGTTGGGGAAGATAAAGAAAGGTTGGTTAATGGGTATGAACATACAGTTAAAAGGAGTAAGTTCTAATGTTCAGTTGCAGAGTAAGTTAACTATAGTCAGCAACAATAGATCTTATATTTCAAAACAACTAGAAAAGACGTCTTGAAATGTTTTAGACACATAGAAATGATAAATATCCAAAGTGAGATGGAATTACAAATACAATGACTTGATTATTACCAACTATGCATGTAATAAAATATCACTTGGACTCCACTTGTATACATTATGTAACAATAAAAAATTTTAACAATGAACCTAAAAAAAAATTGAAAACTTATGTTCACATTAAAACCTGTAAACGCATGTTTATAGCAAGTTTATCCATAATTTCCAAGATTTGGAAGCAACCAAGATATTCTTCAGTAGATGAATAGATAAATATAATGTGGCACATCCAATATTGTAATATTATTCAGCACTGAAAATAAATGAGCTATAAAGCCAGGAACAAAAGACATAAACAATAAATGCATATTACTGAATGAAAGAAGCCAATCTAAACAGGCTACATACTTCATGCATGACATCCTGGGAAAGGCAAAATACGAGACAGTAGAGAGATCGGTGACTGCTAGGGTTTTATGGGGAAGGAGCAATGAACAGGTGAAGCACAGAGAACTTTTAGGGCAGTGAAACTGTTCTGTAGGCTACTACAATGGTGGACACATGTCATTACATGTGTGTCAAAGTCTATTCACCACCAAGAGTGAACCCTCAGGTAAAGTGTGGACTCTGAGTAACAATGTGGAGTCTCTGATGAGTTCAGTTTAAACAAGACTCAGTTCCTCTGATGTGTCAATATGGGTTCACCAGTCATAACAAATGCACCACTCTGAGGGGATGTCCTGGTGGAGGAGGCCATGCATGAGTGTTGGGAATTCTCAGTACTCTACTTAATTTCCCTGCAAATCTACTCTAAAAAATAAAAGCTAATTAAAGAAAATGAAAAAGAATGAAGGGTCCACCTCGACTGTGACCTCTCCTAGTTTCCTGGGGCAAACCTTTTCTTAAAACCCACTTCAGTGGGCGGCACCTGTGGCTCGAAGGAGTAGGGCACCGGCCCCATATGCTAGAGGTGGTGGGTTCAAAACCAGCCCAGGCCAAAAACTGCAAAAAAAAAAAAAAAAAAGTTTAAAACCCACTTCGGTAAATTGGGTATATCACCATGTCCCTCTGCATGCCCACCATACAACTCCCTCTCATTGTTTATCTGTGAGGAACCCTTTTATTCCAATCGGTGAGATTCCTTTTGTGACATAAAACAGCCTGCTCTTGGGCGGCTCCTATGGCTCAGCGAGTAGGGCGCCGGCCCCATATACTGAAGGTGGCGGGTTCAAGCCCAACCTCGGCCGAATAGCTGGGCTCTGTGACGGGTGCCTGTAGTCCCAGCTACTAGGGAGGTTGAGGCAAGAGAATCGCTTAAGCCCAAGAGTTTGAGGTTGCTGTGAGCTGTGACGCCATAGCACTCTACCCAGGGCAATAAAGTGAGACTCTGTCTCTACAAAAAAAAAAAAAAAAAACAGCCTGCTCCCAACCTCTCCACCTCTGGACTTACTATACAAACCCATGCAGGGCACTCAAATGTTCCCAGCTTCCAGGAAATTCCAGTTGCAATGAGATCTCCACTCTCATTTGCTTCTACAAATTTTGCAGGAAGACACCTTGAGAGATCCACAGCTTTCTTGGAGTTTCTCTTTATCTAATTCTATTTCATCTTTACAACACCTCTGCAATCTTAGAAATCATTTGACTGCACATAGCAACCAACTCATGCACACTATCAGAAGGCAAAACCAGGGACAGATTTCCTGGGAGGGAAGGGGACAGAGTTTGTACAAACTAGGACCTGGCAAGGGCTGAGCACCTCCCACACCCTTGGAGTGAAGGAATGAGGTCCAGGAGCTACAACACTCTCTGTGCATCTCTGCTTCTCTGTATACAACTGTGCATTATCTGAATGTCACCTGTTCCCTCAACTACTTGCGCTGGCCCCCACATGTCAACCCCTAAAAAGCAGCCTTCACTTCCAACAACCTCCTCTGACTATCTCAGTTGTGGTTCTGACTATCTCAGTTGTGACATCTCTGGTTCAAATTTTGGAGTCTCTGATGAGTTCAGTTTAAATAAGACTCAGTTCCTCTGAATATATGCCTCTGGTCTGGTCATCTCCACCTGGGACAGAGGGAGAGAAGTTTCATCTAAAGGAAAGGGAACCGGCTCGGCGCCTGTTGCTCAATGGGCTGAGGCGCCAGCCACGTACACCTGAGCTGGCGGGTTCGAATCCAGCCCAGGCCCGCCAAACAACAATGATGGCTGCAACCAAAAAATGGCCGGGTGTTGTGGCAGGCGCCTGTAGACCCAGCTACTTGGAAGGTGGAGGCAAGAGACTCACTTGAGCCCAGGAATTGGAGGTTGCTGTGAGCTGTGATGCTACAGCACTCTATCCAGGGTGTCAGCTTGAGGCTATGTCTAAAAAAAAAAAAAAAAAAAAAGTTGATTAAAAAAAAAAATATATATATATATATATATATAAAGGAAAGGGAACCATGCCATTGAGGGCTGAACCCTCAAAGATGTGAGAAGCACCTGGACAGAAATGTGTAGGCAGAAGAAATA
>CAUYON010166268.1:0-40600 GCA_963573935.1 Arctocebus calabarensis
GTATCAATGTCTTTATATTGTGATCAAGAAAATGCCATGAAAGCTATCTGTAACAGTATGATCAAAACATTTCTGAATGTATATGAATCGTGCCCTATGATTGCACCAATGTACAGAATTATGATTCAATAAAATTATAAAAAAAAAAAAAAAAACTTCAGTTGACAATTGGCTAAAGGAGTGAGGCTCCATCTAAAAGACCAGGAGTTGAAAGCACAGGTGGTGAGAATAAGATGGAATCAGTCATTCAGACCAGGGCAGACATGACACTGCTGGCCTAGTCATTTTTTAGGTCCTCTGTGACCTTCATCTCCTGTCGCTTGTTCTTATGGTTTTATAAATTTAGTTCCCACCCTAAAGATGCCTGTCTTGAATAGTTTAGAATATTGATTTAAGAAACGGACCTTTTTTTTTTTTGAGACAGAGTCTCACTGTGTCACCCTAGAGTGCTGTGGCATCACAGTTCACAGCAACCTCAAGCGATTTTCTTGCCTCAGCCTCCCAAGTAGCTGGGACTATAGGCACCAGAAATTAACTTTTGAATTGGAAATGCTATACTAGATTATCACTGAGTTATACTGGTTATTATTTAAAATAACAGTTAATGTGGTCTTTGCTTTGAACCTTTATGTATAAAACTATGATTTTGGAACAGAATGATTTTGGAGAGGCTACTGCCACTGTTCTCCAGAATCACTGGCCTTCTGACAAAGTTTATTGGACCTATACCAGGCTCTGCATATTGGCTGACAGTGACAAGCGGCTGGACCCTCTTTGTCCAGGTAATAAGGTAAGGGTCTGTTAATCAGAGACATACTACCAGCCCTATGCCCAGACTTGAATAGTTTGTTGTATATATTGAGGACCTACAGGTGTGTCTTGAGTAGCCTTAGGACTGTTAATGAGTCACAGAGGACATCTCTAAGAAGAGGAGGGGCATGATGAGGCTTGTCTGATCTCCTTTCTCATAGTTTAGCAACTCAGTTTTAGAGGATCCCCTTGACCAAGAGGGGGTCCAGTCAATCAGCCCTGCAGAGGGAACCTTAAAATTGTATTTTAGGTCCCATCCTCATGCATGAAAGTGGCACACTGCAGACAGATTCTCCTATGGCTGTGATTCCAGACCTCACCCTAGATGTCTCTTCAACTGGCTGTTTATTGGTGTTTGAGAGAGGATACCCAAGAAGGGTGAGTTCTAGGAGAACAGGGGTCTTCTCAAGGAGACCCCCAGGATACACCTTTAGGACTTATAGACTTAACCTACTGAGTCCTGGAAATTTCCACTTCTGTGAAACCCTGTAGTTCTTTGGGGGCTGGAACAGCTTCTCCTGCTTGATTCAAACTGACCAGTGAGAAAGGCACCTGTGGGTTGGAACTTTTTGACTGGAGATAAAAAGGGAAAGACCAAGCCAGTTAAGCAGCATGGCCATTTTGAATTCTTCTTCTTCTTTTTTTTTTTTGTTTGTTTTTGAGGCAGAATCTCAAACTGTCACCCTGGGTAGAGTGCTGTGGTGTCACAGTTCTCAGCAACCTCAAACTCTTGGTCTTAAGTGATTCTCTTGCCTCAGCCTCTCAAGTAGCTGGGACTACAGACACCCACCTGACTACTTTTTAGTTGTAGTTGTCATTGTTGTTTGGCAAGCCTGGGCTGGATTTGAACCTGTCCGCTCTAGTGTATGTAGCTGGTGCCCTAGCCACTGAGCTACAAGCACCAAGCCAGACATTTTATATTCTTCTATGCCGTTCACTCTGCCAGCTGAAATAAAGCTCTTCCTCTTATAAACATGGTGTTTGGGTGCTCTTTCTCTCCATTGGGCCTTGTCTTCCTGCAACATTTGTGGTTCCCTAACCAGGAAGCGAGACCACCCAAGGAGAGAACAGGCTCAGACACACCTGGTAGTTGCCACCAACCCTGTGAACACCCACGTGGGGGGCCTTGATCAGCCTGAGTGATATGAACCACTAAGCTTGCCAGGGAGGCAGCTTGGCCTCCCCGTGTGGATGCCTCGATTGGGCAGAGAAGCCTCCACTGGGCAGAGAAAGAACCCTGTCCGTGGGTCTTCAAGGAGTCAAACACTGGGAGGAACTGGCACCTGCACTGGGAGATCTGTAACCCAAGGAAGGGTTGATCTGGGGTTCCCACTATTTGAGTGAAGTGGGGTTGCAATCAACTCCTGGACGTTAGATTGCAGGCAGAACTGGTGAGAAGTGTATGAGAAAGTGTGGGTGCAGTGTGACTAAGATGAACACCAAGGGTGGGATTTCGATTTCCCCTCACAGGGCCTAGGGGAGTGTTGATTCACCTCCTGTGGCTAAGTGGCAGTTCAAGTGGGAAATCAGGCTGCCCAGGTTAAGAAAATGTTGGAATTGTGTGCATGTGAGTGCTTGGAAACTGACTGAGATGGGTAACTATAGGTGGGGTTTTGTGCACCCCCTTCACAGGATGAAACGATTGTATGAGTGGCCCCTTCTTCCCTGCTCCAACTTTGCCCTCTGGCTACTCTGAGAGAAATCAGATATTCCAGGTTTTCTGCTTTCTGTCTTGGACACAGGTCTAGTCCTTGGTGGCCAAGGACTAGATGTCACGTGACCATGTGAGACTTAAGGGGACAATGAAAAGACATCAGAAAGGATTCCTGTGTTGTGTGTGTTTTTTAAATTAAATCATAACTGTGTACATTGATGCATTTATGGGGTTCAGTGTATTGATTTGATATACAATGAGAAATGCTTACATTGAACTTAACACAAACATCACAATTATATTCTTTTCTTAACAGTTTTGAAATGTACCATTGCATCATGCACATTAGATGAGATCCCCCCAAATACCTTCTCTCTTCCTGCCTCTCCCCTCCCCTCCCCTCTCTCTTCTTTTCTCTTTACTTTCTCGACTATACTTATGCTTTACCATTCATATGAATGTGTAGGTGATTATATATTGGTTTCATAGTAGTATTGAGTACATTGGATACTTTTTTTTCCATTCTTGGGATACCTTACTAAGAATATGTTCTAGCTCTATCCAAGTAAATGTAAAAGATGTGAAGTCTCCATCTTTTTTTTTTTTTTTTTTTTTGAGACAGAGCCTCAAGCTGTCGCCCTGGGTAGAATGCTGTGGCATCACAACTCACAGCAACCTCCAGCTCCTGGGCTTAAGCGATTCTCTTGCCTCAGCCTCCCAAATAGCTGGGACTACAGGCACCCGCCACAATATCTGGCTATTTTTTGGTTGTAGCCATCATTGTTGTTGGTGGGCCCTGGCTGGATTCGAACCCACCAGCTCAGGTGTATGTGGCTGGCGCCTTAGCCATTTGAGCCACAGGCACTGAGCCAAGTCTCCATCTTTTTATGGCCACAAAGTATTCCATGGTGTACATATACTACAATTTGTTAATCCATTGATGGATCAATGGGCACGTGGCTGTTTCTATGTCTTGGCAATTATGATTTGGGCTGCAATAAACATTCTAGTGCAAATGTCTTTGTTGTAAAATGATTTTTGATCATCTGGGTACATACCTAGTAGAGGAATTGCAGGATCAAATGGTAGGTCTACTTTTAGTTCCTTGAGTGTTCTCCAAACTTCTTTCCCAAAAAGTCATATTAAGGGCAGCACCTGTGGCTCAGGGAGTAGGGCGCTGGCCCAATATACCCAGGGTGGTGGGTTCAAACCCAGCCCGTCCAAACTGCAACAAAAAAGTAGCCAGGTGTTGTAGTGGACGCCTGTAGTCCCAGCTACTCAGGAGGCTGAAGCAAGAGAACCGCCTGAGCCCAGGAGTGGGAGGTTGCTGTGAGCTGTATGATGACACAGCACTCTACTGAGGGCAATAAAGTGAGACTCTGTCTCAAAAAAAAAAAAAAGAAGAAGAAGAAGAAGCCAAAAAGTCATATTAGCTTGCATTTCCACCAGCAGTGTAGAAGTGTTACCTTCTCTCTGCATCCATGCCAACATCTATAGTTGTGGGATTTTTGTTATGTGGGCTAATCTTACGGAGTGGTTTTGATTTGGTGTGTTGTGGTTTTGTTACCAGAATTTCTTTCTTTGGTGAGTCCTTGGTATCAGGAATTTGAGAATTGAGCCCATGGGCCACAGATCAGTGATAAAATGGGATTTTGTTGGATTCAGGGGTATGCAGAGGGAGTGGAGCGTGCCAGAGGTACTGGCAGTGGGGAAGAGGCCTGCATGGGTCCTTTGTCTAGGGGTAAATATTGGCTCTAAGTGAAATTTTGGCCAGGAGGTAGATGGAAAAACACTTTTACAAGCTGAATGTTTTAACAAATGAATGAATGAATGCAGTTCCTCCCTTGGGGCAATGGGTTGTTAGGTCTTTGCAGTTTTTGTGGTAGGTTGGGGATTAGGGTGTGTGTTCCCTACTCAGCAAGGAGCCACTCAAAACATTTTAGGCTGCTTTGTTCATGGCCTTGCTGGAGCTCAAGAGGGTGTAGCCTGTGGGGTGCAACCTGTTTGTGCCTACAGCCTGAAAAATAGGGGTCCCTGTCTAGCCCAGAGTGGGAAAATTCTACATCAATGTTATATTCCATAAAATGTGTCTCATTTGTAAAATATAATAATTTCGTTGTTTAAATTGTTTGGGAAACTGAATCTTTGTCAAAGAAGAAGATTCTTGCCTTTTAAACCTTTTAATTACTAGTTTAGCCAAGTAAATAATAAACCTCATAGTAAACTGTGGTCCTATTTTATGAAAAGTGGTTTTTTGAAAGTAAGAGAAATTAGATAGAATGGAAAATGGCATTGTGTAAGAAAAGGATCTTGTGTGATAAATTTTGCCCTGAAACAGAATGCTTATTTAAGAAAGTGAGAGGGCAATCAAGAAAGTTTTGAATGTTTGTAGATTGTTTGTGCAGGATTCAATAAGGTTCATAAAAAGAAATTTATGAAGGAATTTGCATGTGATCCAGTTGACTATGTATTTCCTTTAGTATTTTTGGCTTATAAACTTGCTTGAACAAATGTTATAAGCCTTTGATATTTAACAAACCTTCCAAAATCAAAGCTCTAATTTTGGTTTTTTTGAAATATTAAGACCACTGTAAGTTTCAGAAAGACATATTAGGCTTATTTGGTATGTTAAAAATGTATAGGCAATATTGTCAGATAGGGAATGGTAGTTAATTTTGTGTGGAATTATATTTATATGTATGTTTCAAAATTATAAAACATTGGTCTGTCTTCGTGTGATAAGGCCAGATTGACCCCATCTTGTACTCCCTCATTCCATGACCCCCACTTTCTCAAGACCTGTCCCTGAGCATGTAGGCCTTGCAGAAATGGCAAGTGTTAAATAAACATATCCTGTGGAGACAGGGCAGATTAGCTCAGGATGTAGGCCCTGGTAAAACACCATTTGGTTCTCTTTGATGCTGGATCCTGACCCCCTGCCCTATAGATCTAACCTCACCTTTGGCTTCTGCAAACTGCTTTGTGTTAGGAATTCTAATCCCCTCCCCAACTGAAAGAAGGGTATAAAAATATCCTCTACCTCTGTAAATGCTTTGCCAAGAGTTTTTCAGGTGTGAGCCTATCTTGGTTGGCCAATTAATAAAGGACCCATACCCCATACCCCATACCCCATAGCCCATTCAAACTCAATGTGCTGGTGTTTTCTCTATAATTCCACTTGCATTGGGTACAACACATATATATTGTCAGTAATAATTTTAATTCATCTCAGAAAGTGTTTTTTGTAGCAGGCAGAGTCCAAAGTTTGTCCTTCCAGGGAAATATTAGGAAAGGCTGGCGAATTCTCTAGAATTCAAATTTCTGATGTCTTTGGAAATTAAATACCATCAGGCTAAAAGCAAACTTCTGGGACAGTGGTTCTCAACCTGTGGGTTGCAACTCATAGGAACTTATTAAAGGGCCATGCCTTAGGAAGGTTGAGAACCACTGTTCTAGGACTTTAATCAGAAGGCTATCAGGTCCATGAGTATTGCTAACCTAACTTCAAACAGAATAGAAATCAGTTACATAGAACTGGGCTGGTTTGCTATGGCTTTTTGTTCAAAATATTGCTGATTCTTTCTGTGTTCTGTTTTCTAGAAGTCAAGAAAACCATTTTCTGTCTCTTGAGCTATTTGTAGCTTTCAGCAATGTATGTACTTATAGGCAGAATTTGAAACATTTATTTTTTTCTCTCTCCTTGACTTCTCTGGAATTTGAAAGCCATTTGTTAGTTTTCTTAATTTCTGACAATACAGTTATTTGCATAAGTTCAATAAGAATCTGTTTTGTTCTACAAGACATGATGAAGGCACAAGTTATTTTACCAAGGGTTTGGCTGGAATATTCCACAGGTGTCCAGACTACATTAAGGAATTAAGGTTCACTTTATAAGGCCAATTAAAAAGGTCTTTGGAAAAACTGGTCAGATATCCATCAATAACATTTCCTGATCTGTGGTAAGTAATGAAGGTTGCTTTCTGACAGGTCTGGGAATTGAAATGTGCTTGAGCACCTCAAGAGAAGAGGAATTTACTCAATGCATATGGGTATCTAATGGCACAGATGAAACCTGGGCTTTCAAGTCTAACCTGAGATTCCTTATAAAAGGTCCCAGCAAAGTCAATTTTAAAAGGAAGACAAGCCTAGATAACCAATTATTTTTGCTGCACTTTATACAAATAATCAGACCCAGTGTACTAAAAGTACAGTTTATTTTGGCAAATGAATTAGTTTTGCTATAATTTGTTTTTAGTAAAGTGAGAAATTAGAGAGAGAGAAAAATGGTTCAAAAGGGGAAAAACTGTGGCCCACCCATATTAGATTCCAGCCTTGTCTGCAATGCCACCTCATAAAATGACACACAGCTGTTTTATTAAAGTAATCTATTAAATGGAACTAAGAGACTGGTCCAAGAGTATAGAATTATATACAGTAGTCATATTTGCTCTGAACCCTTACGTCTCAACAAAGGTTGCCTGTTGGCTACACTAGAAAAATTTCTGCAGTATTAAACATTATCTGATGTGTCTACATAAATACTTCAGGAAAAATTGGAATCTGAATGAGAATTTCCTGGTAAAGAGTATGAGTGTAACATGGCCTCATAAGTGACCCCATATCCAACTGATGTTTGGGAATATTCACTTGAATTGTCCAGAACTTTGGATAAGTTCTGTGGGAACTCTTAAAAATAGATATTATCTTAAGAAGTGTGATAAGTCTGTAAATAAGAATACTAATGTTCTCATTATGTGAACCTTAGCCTTGAAATATAGAACTTGCAGATATTTGTAGGTAAATATAAATGGTTTCATTCTTTTATGCTGAACCCAAACTTGACTTCATCCCTGTCAGTGTAAGAGAGCTAGAAAGCCACAAACACATACAAGGTGGCTGAGGTCATGCAGAAGCCAGATGAAAACCCTGGGGATTTCCGTGAAAGACTGTGTGAAATATATAGACTGGCCAAACCATTGTATGAAGTTACTAAGTGGGGAGAGAATGGGACAATTAAATAGAAATCTGGCCAGTCAAAAGCCTTCAATAGGCTAAAGGAAAAACTGTGAGTAGTCCTGGTGTGAGGCCTTCCTGACCTGGCCAAGCCTTCTGAACTCTATGTATCAGGAAAAGAAAGAAATAGAACAGCTGAGAGGGAGTGCTTACCCAGAATGTAGCATCCTGGGCAAGACCAGTTGCTTATCTTTCTAGCAAACTTGATGCATTCTTTAAAGGATGGACCCCATGCTGAAAAACACTTGTAGCCACTGCCATGCTGATGCAAGAGGCTGTTAAGTTAACTTTGGGACAAAACTTAAGAGTCTGGGTACCATTTTCAGTGATCACTCTTATGTACACCAAGGGGTATCATTGGTTGACTAACTCAGACCTCACTGAATATCAAAGTTTACTATGTAAAAGTCTGATGTTGGTTATAAAGGTTGTATGCATGAGGTCATGCACTTAGGATAGAGGCAAAAGAAAATTAAGAAGCTTCTGGGGAGATACGTTTACATTCCCCATTGGCCACCCTTGCTAAGAAAGTCGCCAGCATTGTGTGACATGCAACCAACACAATCCTTAGACAGGGACCATCCCTGCCACCTGAAATTCAGTCCTACAAAGAAGCCCCTTTTAAAGATGTGAAAATGGACTATACTGAGTTGTCTAGATGTAGAGGAAACTGGCGCTTACTAGTTCTGGTCTGCACATACATACTTGGAATAGGTGTAAGCCTTCCTCACCAGGATGAAGAGGGCTCCTGAAGTAGTAAAAGTGTTGCCCAGAGAAATCATCCCATGGTTTAGGGTGCCACTCTGGTTTAGATTTGATAATGGGGCTAGCCTTCATAACAGAAATAGTGCAAATGAAAGCTAAAGCTTTGCATATCACCTAGAAACTATATGTGACATATAGGCCTCAAAGTTCGAGCAGGGTAGAGTGCATGAACAGGGCCATAAGAGCAGGAACCAGTAAACTCTGCCAGAAAGCAAAGCTTAATTGGATAGAGGCCTTGCCATTGGTTTTGTTCAAGAGGCAAAGGCCTCTATCAATCCTTTGCAATTTAGCAGGGACTCCTAAAAGGACTGGGAGAGAATGAATTGAACAGATAGTTAGAAACCCTAGGAAGAGTAGCAAGGAAGATCTCCATTTGGGTAATTAACTGTGTTCTGTTTAATCTTTTGTGTCTGTACATCCTTTATCTCTGGGGGCTCAAGGGGCTCAAGTCTAGGTCAAGGATCAGAACCTGATTTCCCTCAAACCAAGGTAGAAGGGACTCTACACCACCTTCCTGACCAAACGCATGGCAGCAAAGGTGGAAGGGATCCTTGCCTGGATTCCTCACAGCTGGCAGAAGAGAGTTTCACTGCCCCAACTTTTAATAAGACAGTCAATATGCACTGCTCCAGCCACATATTGGAAGCTGGCTGGTCGACACACGGCTGAAGCCTGAGGAAACTCCTTGCCAAACTTGTCTTAATTGGACTTTGGACTTTGGAAAAAGGGGAAGTGGGATATGATCTGTGCACCCATACCACTAAGATAGGACAAGCAATGACTTCTTTATAGCTTTTATGAATGTGAAGGCACCCAGAAGGGAGCTTACACTCATAAACAAATATAGTACTCAATATGTGACACAGAGAAAAGTGAAAACCCATATATGTATTAGCCCCCCACCATGGTATAATTAAGGCCTGGTTAGAGAACCCAAAAGGGGCCACAGTCCCTAAAATCTGAATGTTGATCCAGACCAGGAAAATAGGAGAGCCGTCAGGTGACTCTGAAGTTTGATGCCTGTAGCACCATGTGAAGGTGCTGCAGCAGAAGGAGCTGAAAAAGAAACTATAGGGCAGATCAGAAATACTTCTGTGCCTTAGATTTTGGGGGAAACTGATGTAAAGTTGAATGTGAAAAAAGTGATTAATACCGGCTCCTGCAGAAGCAAACTGATATTGAGACCCCAAATTAAAATATATAGAGAGTCTCAAAAGGGGGCAATGAGAGAGGATAACCAGGAAGGGTTTGTTCTAGGAGAACAGAGGTCTTCTCAAGGAGACCCCAAGGATATACCTGAATGGTCCTCTCCATGGTGACTCAGCTCTAAGGAACTTGAAGACTTAACTTCCTGGGACCTGGAAATTTCCACTTCTGTGAAATACTGTAGTTCTGTGGGGGGTGGAACAGCTTCTCCTGCTTGATTCAAGCTGACCAGTGAGAAAGGTACCTATGGGTTGGAACTTTTTGACTGGAGATAAAAAAGGGAAAGACAAAGTCAGTCATGGAGCATGGCCATTTTGAATTCATCTATGCCATTCGCTCAGCTGGCTGAAATAAAGCCATTTCTCTTATAAACATGGTGTTTGGGTGCTCTTTCTCTCCACTGGGCCTCATCTTCTTGAAAAAGTGTCATTTAAATATCCTTCGTATTCAACTGAGAAATGTGTTTCCTTGAGTTCTGTCAGCTGCCCTAGCAAAGTAACCCAAATTTCCTTATAATTAGCAAGAAGCAATGAGAACAGAAAAAACAAGTGTGAAAAAAAAATATGGCCAAGGAAATTAAAACAATAAGTAATACTTAGCTCTGAGATTACTAGCAGTGGAGCCAAAGATGAATACATAAAGGGCTTAAGTGTACAAGAGTGTACAAGAACTTGTCATCCTAACCTTGAGTTTTGAGAGGAGTTTGTTAAGAATGATTTTGAGTTAATTCAATGAATGGCATCATCTCAGGGTGTTTAATAAGAAATGCTGAGGTGGTTCCTATAGGGTGGATTTCTAATTTAACCTTTAGAAAGATTGGGACTCAGAAACTGATATCCCCAAATAGGTGCTTGGTCATGCTGAACTGAAGAAGTCTCCAGGTCTCTCTGACCTCAGTTTCTCTACTGTCCCAAAGAAGTTAAAATTTCTGTCTCTCTGACCTCAGTTTCTCTACTGTCCCAAAGAAGTTAAAATTTCTGTTGCCTCCTAAGATCTAGAGCCCCCAGGGGAAAAACTGTTCTTTTTTCCTTCCTCTCCCCGTAAGACTCAGAATCTAACCACTCCTAATGTCCTGCCCCTCACTCTCATTCAAATGCCAAAGAGAATTCTTTACCTATCAATTTATGTTCCCCAGTCAATCATTCTTTCTAGTAATCATTTATTGCCCCCAAACAGAACTTGGTTAAGGTTCGCTGAAAGATCAACTCACAATTACGGTAGATTAATAAGAGAAAGGTTTATTTCCAAATATCATGCACATGTGGGGAACCACAAGAATGATTACCCAAAGTCTCAGTGATGGTCAGAGACCTTTATAGATGCCTTTTGGAAGGGAAGGGAGAAAGGGAGAATGTGGAAAATATACATGCAGCAAGTGGTAGTGGTGGGGATGTGTGTAAATGAGTGGAAACAGATTGATTTGTAGATTAACCTGAGAGACAGTTCTCTAGCTTAAAACGACCTTAGGGCCAGATCTATTAGCATGTAATAAGGAAGTCAGCAGCCCCTTCTGATTCCAAATCAGGTTACTCAGGTTTTAAGTAGAGGAAAGGCCTCCTTCAATGCTTCCTGATCATGAATGGCCTTTAATTCGAAACATTCTTTATATTATGGAGTCATATTTTGGGGCAAAATTTCCTTAGGTCCTTCGTGCCCATCCTTTCTGTTACCTCATCAGGGACTGTATCTCACTGGGAGGGTTAGGTCTTCATTCTGAAAGCTCCTGGGTATACACCTTAAGTAGATTTTTATGTCTTTTCTCCTGTTAATCAAGCTGCTTCCTGTCAGTGACTCTCAGTGAACTTGACCTTGAGTCTCACAAGACAAAGTTGTGTCTTTGAGTGTGTTGAGTTGTGTCTTAAGTGTGTTGTGCCTAAGTTTGCGGGATTCCCCTCATAAATCACCTAATGACCAAGTCCAATGCAAAAGCAAGAGGTTTTTTATTAGCTATCTTGGGCTAGGGCTTTCTGTTCCTGACACAGCAGGAGAGCAGAGAAGCCCTGACCACAGAGGAGAAAGCAGTTTTAAGGGTACAGAAAGGAACAAAGGGAGGGGGTGTTGGGCTAACTGCTGGGGAGAGCTGATAGGAGCGTAGGGGACTGGATAATGTCTGTTCTGGGCTAATTAGCCTGGGGAAGGATTTACTACTACTGGGGCCAAGGGTGGGTGCTGTTATCACTCGGGAGGTACATACTGGAGCCAGGGGTGGGGGAGGAAGCAGGTTGCCTATCACCTTTGGTATGCAGCTGCAAATTGAAGGCTGTGGGACAAAGTAGAATTAGTGAAAGGCTGTGGGACAAAGTGAGTTAATTTTAACAAAATGGAGTCAGCTTGGTTATTTCAAGTGTAGCTCTCTAAATATAAGCCTGTGTTGTTGCAGGAAGACAAGGCCCAATGGAGAGAAAGAGCACCAAACATCATGTTTGTAAGAAGAAGGGCTTTATTCACCGGCCAGGAACTTACAGCATAGACGATTTCCAAATGGCCAAGCTCCTTGACTTTCCCTTAGTCTTTCCCTTTTTATCTCCAGTCAAAAAGTTCCAACCCATAGGTACCTTTTTCACTAGCCAGTTTGAATGAAGTGTGAGATGCCATTCCAGCTCTCACAGAACTACGTGATTTGACAGAAGTGGAAATTTCCAAGTTCCAGGAAGTTAAGTCTACAAATTCCCAAGAGCTGAGTCACCATGGAGAGGACCCTGCAGGTGTATCCTTGGGGTCTCCTTGTGAAGACCTGTTCTCCTAGACCTCACCCTTCTCAGGTATCCTCTCTCAGCTTGGTCTTTCCCTTTTCATCTCCAGTCAAGAAGTTCCAACCCATAGGTACTGTTCTCATTGGTCAGTTTGAATCAAGCAGGAGAAGTGGTTCCAGCCCACACAGAACTACAGGATTTCACACAAATGGAAATTTCCAGGTCTCGGGAAGTGAAGTCCACAAATTTCTAAGAGCTAAGTCACCATGCAAGTGTTCTTGGGGAGACCTTGGGGTCTCTTTGAGAAGACCTCTGTTCTCCTAGACCTCACCCTTCCTGGGTATCCTCTCTCACTGGGATGGGAGTGAGAGGCTAGACAGACACATCTAGATTCACAGGATAACTGCCTTTATCCTGTGAATAAAACCTCACCAGTTTTATTGACACTCTTGAGGTCCAAGTCCCTGTGGCCTGGTCTGATTCATTACATAGCCTAACTTGGTGCTTGTTTCTGGTCTTTTCCAGAAACTAAAAACAAGTCATCCTTCATACTGCTTCTGCCTTAACATTCCCCGGACATTGCAATTTTATCACTCTGTTTAAAAATGTTTCCATGACTTGCAAATATTTTGGAGTAGACTCCCAGATGATCATTTTAAGGTGGAGGATTTATCCCCTTGTGCAGTGGTTCTCAACTTTCCTAATGCTGTGACCCTTTAATATAGTTCCTGTGAGTCACGACCCACAGGTTGAGAACCACTGCCCTACTGAAGCCACAAAAGTGGCCTGCAAGATGGAATCTGAGAAGCCACGTTGAAGCAGTACAACTGACCTAGTCTGTTCAGCCTCCACCCCTCTACCCTTGTTTATCTAGTTCAGGTTTCACTGTGATTGTGTGGATGTTTGTCTCAGGACACTCTGAAAAAATAGTCACCCATAGATAATAAGTACTGTGATATTGGTAGAGTAAGGGTTACTCTGTGTTACGATGTTTTCTATAATGATTCTCTGTTATTTTGTTAAAATGAAAATCACTTTTCTGTTATTTAAACATTTTGCATTTTTAGAATGGAGATTACTTCGATGTTACTTCCTACCAGATAAAGTTAAAATTTTCTAGGTTGGTTTCTTGTATTTAATTATAAAAGTTATTAGAATTGTTACTGAGGCAGAATAGAATTGAGAGGCTACTCTCCCTATTCTCCAGAATCACTGGGCTTCTGACAAAATAAGGAATATCGTCTCTGCATATTGGCTGGACAGTGACTGCAGCAGGACCCTCTTCTTCCATTAACACTGGGACTGGGGGAGAGGTTGAGGATTTGAAGCAACAGGGTAAAACCTAGCATGTCCTCCATTCTGGAAGTGTCAATTCACCAGGCGACAATGACTTTAAAACAATTTTTTATTGTGAAGCAAGCATAGATGTTACAGGGTGGAATGCAGTGTTTACGTACATTTTAAAGTTAATACTAAGATTTTACACATCTTTTAATGATTTTGCTAGGCCCTATTGCAACACCCTGAATGGTATTAGTGCCTTGCCCCCTCCAAACTGCCCCAGTCAGTGGTACTTAGAAACAGATGACAAACACCCTGGAATAATCTTTTGTAAATTCCTACCTCCAAGTTTTCAGACAGCCTATAGCACTGTCTCCTTGAAACCTTTTCTTCAAGTCCCAGCAACTGTCCCAGCCCTAGTGGGAAGTCACACCATGGACCAAGGCTGGAAGGGGAGTACTTAGCAGAAAATGCTCCCTGTGATCATTTGACAGACCAGTTTCAGAAAAGTTCTTGAGGCTGTCTAGTCCAATTCACCCCACAAACAAAGGAGAAACCAGGGATGCATTTTTCCCTCCTGGTAGGACAGGGCTGGTATTTTATCTTCTTAGTTCTTCGGAAGGTCGTACCTGGCACAATTCCATAAACTCATCATCAGAAGAGCGCTTTTACTACACCATTGCTCCACATGGAAGAGATAGTAAGGCGTGCAGGACAGGTATCGTCTGTTTTAGAAGTAAAATAACCAGGGTCCAACCTCTGTATCCTGCCCCAAATCACATAGGTGGCAGTGAGGAGCGCAGCCTCAGGTTGCCTGTTAGGGGAAGAGTGAGCACAGGAAGAGCTACCAGGAACCACACTTGCTAGAGCCATCAGCTGCTCAGCATTGCCATGTCCCAGTGCTCTGGGCCATGTATCTGAAGTCCATGATTCCTGTGGCCTTAGAAGGAGACAGAACCACAGAGGCCCAGCACTCAAAGGCCAAGGATGTGTCTGCCAGGTCTGTCTGTGAAAAATATAAAAGAAAAATCTTGGGCAGCACCTGTGGCTCAGTGGGTAGGGCGTCAGCCCCATATACCAAAGGTGGCAGGTTCAAACTCACCCCAGCCAAACTGCAACAAAAAAATAGACAGATATTATGCCCCATGATTGCACCAATGTACACAATTATGATTTAATAAAAAAAAAATGGATGGGTGTTGTGGCGGGAGCCTGTAGTCCCAGCTACTCGGGAGGCTGAGTCTAGAGAATCACCTAAGCCCAGGAGTTGGAGGTTGCTGTGAGCTGTGACGCCATAGCACTCTACCGAGGGCGATAAAGTGAGACTCTGTCTCTACAAAAAAAAAAAAAAAAAAAGAAAGAAAGAAAATAAAAGAAAAATATTAATAGTATAAAATAGAATGATAAATTACCCACTAGTCCTGGGCTAAGTGGTTAAGGAGCTAAGAAAATTTCACCCCAAAATATGATTCCTTGGTATAAAGAATATTTTCAGTGAAAAGGCCATTTTTATTAGAAAGTACCAGCCTCTCCTCTATAAAACCTGAGTAACCTGATTCAGAATCAGAAAAGAGGCTGGTGGACTCCTTATCACACACACCTGGCTGTAAGATCATTTGATGCACTAGACCTGTTTCTCAGGTTAATCAGCAAATCATCTGTTTCTACCCATCAACACACATTCCCCCTAGCAACCAAATGCTACATGTATACTTTCTCCACTCTTTACCCCCTTTCTTTCTCCCTTCTAAAAGGCATCTTTAAAAGCCACTGGCTGGCTCAGCATCCATAGCTCAGTGTAGCTCAAGTGGCTAAAGTGTCAGCCACATATACCAGGGCTGGTGGTGGGTTTGAACCCAGCCAGGGCCTGCTAAACAACAATTACAACAACAAAAAAATAGCTGGGTGTTGTGGTGGGAACCTATAGTCCCAGCTACTTGGGAGGCTAAGACAGGAGCATTGCTTAAACCCAAGAGTTTGAGGTTGCTGTGAGCTATAACATCACATTACTTAACAGAGGGCAACATAGTGAGACTCTATCTCAACAAAAAAATAAAGTCACTGACTATCACTGAGACTTTGGGAAATCATTCTTGTGGTTCCCCCCCATGCACATGGTATTTGGAAATAAACCTTCCTCTTATTAATCTACCATAACTGTGAGTTGATCTTTTCAGTGAACCAACCTAGGGGAAAAGGGCAAGTTTCCCTGTGACTCCTTCAGTGGCTCATGCCTATAATCTTAGCACTTGGTAGGCCAAGGCGGGTGTATCATTTGAGCTCAGGAGTTTGGGACCAGCCTGAGTAAGAGCAAGACCCCTACTCTACTAAAAATAGAAAAAATTGGCTGGTGTGGTGGCATGAGCCTGTAGTCCCAGCTACTTGGGAGGCAGAGGCAAGAGGACAGCTTGAGTCTAGGGGTTTGAGGTTAATATGTGCTATGATGCCATGGCACTTTACCCAGGGTGACAGAGTAAGACTCTGTATCAAAAATAAATAAATAAATAAATAAATAAAGGCTTGGCGCCCATAGCACAGTGCTTATGGTACCAGCCACATAAACCAAGGGTGGCAGGTTTGAACCCAGCCAGGGCCAGCTAAATAACATGACAACTGCAACAAAAAGTAGCAGGGCATTGTGGTGGGCACCTGTAGTTTCAGATACTTGGGAGGCTGAGGCAAAAGAATTGCTTAGGCCCAAGAGTTTGAAGTTGCTGTGAGCTGTGACGTCACGCACCCTACTGACAACATAGTGAGACTTTGTCTCAAAAAAAAAAAAATTACCCATCAGTAATGAAACCTCAACTATGGGAACAAAGTGTCTGATATGCTCAGGGAATTATGAATGCTGTCAAAAGTCTCCAAAGATCTTCAAGTAAAATACAATAACATAAAGCATCCATTTGCTCTTCATGGCTGTGGAGAAAAAAGAATGAGTATAGGCAGCCAAAAAACTCACAACGTGTGTGCATCTACCCTGTGCGTTGGGTGCGATCTGCACCCCTGCCTTTCTGCCTTCCCTTTGATAAGATTCATGAAACAGAATGAGGAGCCAAGAACAGAAGACAAGTGGCAAAAAGGAAATTCATTGCTCACAGGTAATGTGCTTACTTCGTGGATGTGGAGACTAAGACAAAGATGAAGTCTTTCACCTTGGAGAACCCATGGATGACAGAATATACTAGGTGCTATTTGGTACCAAATAGTTAAGATAGAATTTTTCTAAGGGGATTTGTAAAACATAGTTTTATTCTGATGAATATTGGTCACTTACCTTAGTAGCAGGCCAGACAGCAAACGCCACAGGCATTGCGTTATTTATGAAGATAATTACACTTATTTGTATTTTAATTCAGCATAACCTCCATGTAGATTGTGATATTTAAGAATTACATGGGCTGGATGTCATTTTTTTTCTAGGTACTTTTCATATAACAGTTCAAATACATTCCAGTAGATAAAACGCCAATGCATTATGTGTGCAGAATAAAGACTAGTTTCCTTAAAAAGAAAAGAAACAAAAAACAGAGGTCTAGACAAGAATTGGGATAGAAGATAGTAGTGCTTGGAGGTTTTTGCTAAATATCAGCCTATTTGATCAAGTCAAGCATCTGTCCAGCGCTTTGTACAGGGCACTAACTGGTGGATCTATCAAACTGATACAGGGTTGGACAGGAACCCCGTTTTCTAGGCCTGGGCAAAACGGACTGTTTATCCCAAACTGCACTCTCTGGACACAAGCAGGATTTCATTCTGAAGGTCCCTCCCGGAATGAAAGGCACAAATCCTGCTGCCTTGTCTAGCACAGGAACTAGGAGGACCTCATTCATTCGCTAATACACTCTGTCCCTAATCTACGCGCACGGTCTATTTGCCCGCCGCTGGGCGGAGCGCGCCTTACCTTTCCAGGACAGTTTCCCCCTCCACCCGCAAGCGGTATATGAACTCCTAGACAAAAGACCCACGAGGGTCTTCTCGTTTGGGAATTTCTACCCCTCCGCTGCCGGAGGCTTTGTTACCCTTCTCTCTATAAATAAACTTTGTCCTGTCGCTCACCCCTATGCTCCGGGGTTATATTCATTCTTGAATCTCCAAGACCAAAGACCCGTCGCGGAAAAAATACTATTAACAAAACGACCGGTTATTTGGCGGGAAGGAAAAGGGAGTGGGTGTGTTAGTAGTTGTGGTCAAGATTCCTGGCCACGCCCTCAGAAGACCCACTTAAATCCTCCCCTGTAAGAACCAGAAAAAGTTTGCTCCAGCTCTTCCGGCCACCGCGCAAGCGCAGTGGTGCAGCGCACAGGCAAGCCACTCCCAAACCTGGAGGTCGCCACTGCTTGCAAAACCCGCAGTACGCAAGCGCAGAGGGGCGGGGGGCGTGGTAACCCGGTCAGTCCTCTGGAGGGCTGAAGTTAATTGAGTGCGGTTGCGATTTCTAATTTGGCGGCGTTGGCCTGGTTCCTCGCTTGCCTTTCCTCAGCTAAGCAGTCCTGCTGGCGAAGCGGTGAGCGCAGTGCCTCGTGGTCACCGAGCTGAGGTGGGGATGGAGATGAGCAAGGATAGACTGGTGGAAAGGCACAGTAGGAGGCACAGCGTGCGCGGGACCTCTGTGCAAAGGGAGGGTGGAGTGGACCGCGGGAAAATTCCTGCGGAACTGGAGGGGCGGGCCAGCGTGTGATTGACAGGCGAGAGACCCAGGCAGAGGAAAGGGCGCGCTAAAGAAGGCGCCAGCTGAACCGGAGCAGCCGCTAGGAGTAATGACAGCAGGTGACAAGTGTCAGGGTTTTCAGTTTGGCCCAGCGATGACAAGCACTTTTCATAAATTATCTTCTTTAAGGTCACTGCAACAGGATGAGTGAGTACTATTACCCATCTCTATTTTACAGATGCTGAAACTGAACCTTAAGGAGATAGTAACTAAAGCAAGGATACAGCTGCGATTCCAAATTTGGGAATTGCACCCTAGAGCCCTTCTTGTTAACATCCCTTCACTTCTACTGAGCCTTAGAGCTGGGAGTCAAGGCGGAGCAGGGTCCCGTAAAGAGGAATGGGATGAATGCAATTGACCAAATTGTTGGCTTATGTGTCACAGAACTGGACATAAATACTAGTAAATAACTGGTTGGGTTCCAGACAGTGTGAGAACTCAGAGGATGGAGATGGGAGGAGAGATGGAACGGAGAATGTGGGTATTATGAGCCAGACTATGCCCCAGTTGGTGGAGCATTGCCTGGAGTGACTTGACTCTGGATTAACAGCAGGTACAGAAAAGCTTTTCTCTGGAGGGCCAAGGAGTTTTCCAGGTGTGTGAAGTTAAAGCATTTTTAGGAGCACAGCAGTGTTATAGTACTAGGAACAGAGTTCCCTGGGACTGGGTGGCTTAGAAATTTGTTTTCTCACAGTCCTGGATGATGGGAAGTCCAAGATCAATGTGCTGGCAGATTTGGTTCCTTGCAGACCGCCACCTTATATCTGTGTCCTGACCTGGTGGACAGAGATCTCTTTTTTTCTGAGACAGTCTCACTTTGTTGACCTGGCTAGCATACAGTGGCATCATCATAGAACACTGCAACCTCAAGCTTCAGGGCTCAAGTGATCTTCCTGCTTAAGTCTTCTGAGTAATTGGGACTACAGGTGTGCACCACCATGCCTGGCTAATTTTTTTATTTTCAGTAGAGACAGGTTGTGTTTTTTTTTTAATTTTCAATAAACAGGGGGTCTTGCCCTTGCTTAGACTGATCTTGAACTCTAGAACTCAGGCAGTCCTCCTGCATTAGGCTCCCAGAGTGCTAGGATTATAGAGGGGAGCCACTGTGCTCAGTGAAGATTTCTTTTTATTTCTCTTCTTACAATACCATCAGGATCACACCCTTATGACTTCATTTAACCTTAGTGATCTCCTTAGAGGCTTTATCTCCAAATACAATCACAATGGGAGTTGGGCCTTTCCCACATGAATTTTGGTAGGGAGGGGCACAGTTCATTCTATAGCCATACTTGATAGTAAGTAAGTAGGGAGTGATAATTGTAACTGAAGAAAATGAACACTTTCAGAACTCACATGCACCTAAAGCGCTCTCACAAATCCTGCCTGCATTATTGGGTGTGAGATTTGCTATGCCAGTATGTGTCTCAGCAGTGGAGGAGCATTCTGAGGACTCGGGTTGGAGGTCATGGTTGTCCTCCACACAGCCTCCTTAAAGAGGTCTGAGAAAGTTATACCTCATGTCCTTGATGGCACTCAGTGAATCTATTATTCTCATATTGATCTAAACCTTTCTTCTGCTGTGCTGCTTCTGAAATAACAAGAGCCATGACCTTGCCCAGGGAAATGAAATAATAATTAACTTTATTCTGTATTATTCCACATTGTCCCTGTCGAGTTTGGTACCCAAACCTCTTTCATCCCACTTGCCTTGGTGGTAGGAAGGGTCCTACCACCCTACAAAGCTAAAGGGCCTTGGGGTCTGGTAGACAGGTTCCAGTCCTTGATTCAGCCACCTGTTGAGTGACCTTGGACAAGTGAGTTAACTTTTCTGAATCTCATCTATAAAATGGAGCTAAGAAAAATACTGACCATACAGCATTGTGAGGTCGTATGAAAACAGTTTGAAACCATTAGACAACCCTTGGACTGGCTCCTCAAGTCATGGGACCCCTGTCCACCAGTGTGGACTTGTGAAGAACAGAAACCTCTACCTACAGGCCCCATGTCTGGCTGGCTATTCATTCATTCATCTGGTTTTTATTGACAGCCTGTGAGGTGTTGGAGCCCCTAGTTCTGAGTCTTGAGACCAGGGAAGAACAAGCCAGACGAGGTCCACTCACTAATGTGGCTTATATTCCAGTGGGGGAGACAGAGAAATAAAATGGGTCAGGTAGTTTTAAGAGGTATAAGGAAATTAAATACAGACAGTCCCTGGGTTATGAATTGAATAGGTTCTGTAGGTTTTTACTTAAGTTGAATTTGTATGTAAGTTGGAACAGATATTAACAGCCTCCATTTATGAATTATATGTCAGTCAGATGTTTGTAACTCAAGTACTTACTGCAGTAGCCTTTGTTCATAAGTGTGAGTTGTATGTAAGTTGGACATTTGTAATTCAAGAATTGTCTGTGCAGGAATAATATGCTGAAAGAATGACTGAAAGGTGTGTGTGTGTGTGTGTGTGTGTGTAGGGCTGGCCAAGTAGAGGGGGAGGCTTCTCTGACAAGGAAGCTGAGTCCTCATCATGGCTGGGCTGGGGGAGCAGTAGATGCGAGGCTCTGCTGGTTAGATCAGGTGGGTGCTGACCAGTCACTCAGTCTGTAGGCTACCCAGGGCTCTATCTTAAAAGGAAAGGAGATGCAGATGTGACTTTTCTCTTGGGATTTAGGACTATGAAATGTGAAAAGAATTTTCACATGGCAGTGGGAGCTGAGGCTAAAAGGGAGAGGGGTGAAGCTTTGGGGTAAGCAGAAAGTCTGAGTCAGCTAAGGGAGTGAGGTTGTGGCTCCATCTGGCACCTGAGCAAGAGAATGAAAATCTGTGGGTATACAGCTGTCACAGAGGTTCCCAGGTAGTTTCCATGCTTACTCGCTCACTTTGTATCATTTCACTTAACCTCTCTTTTACTTATGCTGATTCTCTCTTGCAACCAGATGAACTTTGACTGAAACAGAACCATGTGGACCTAGGGTTTGAATCCTGGTTGTCCTTTTGTTAGCTGTGACTTTGAGCAATTACTTAGTTTCCGTAAGCATCAGTGTCCAACAGCTGTACCCTTGTGGTGGTATACTGATTAAAGGGGGTCTTTTTCATTGCTGCTAAATAATAACTTAAGAATATCATGGTAACTACTTTCTCTCTGTTTTCTTTTTTTTTCTTTTGAGGCAGAGTCTCACTATGTTGCCCTTGGTAGAGTGCTGTGGCGTCACAGCTCACAGCAACCTCAAACTTTTGGGCTTAAGCAATTCTCCTGCCTCAGCCTCCCAAGTAGCTGGGACTATAGGCGCCTGCCACAATGTCTAGCTATTTTTTTGTTGCAGTTGTCATTGTTGATTTTAGCTGGCCTGAGCCGGGTTCGAACCCACAGGCCTTGGTGTATGTGGCCAGCGCCCTACCCATTGAGCTGCGGGCGCTGCCTACCTTCCCTCTCTTAAATGGATTGGTACTGTCTCTGATGTTGTTGACGCCAGGATGGTAAAGATGGGTTTTAGATCTATTGATATTAGTAAAATGGGTTTTAGACTTATGAACATTTGTACTTAGTTTGTTCTCCTAAATAGTATGGAGAAGTGGTGTCCCAAAGAGAGAGGTGTAGGAACCAGGATGAAAGAGTCAGTCCCTACTCCAGATGAAGTAGTAATTCAAGGAAGAAAGGGTAGGTAAAAGCTATCAATCGTGGACCAAAGGTCCCTTACTGACCTTGGTCTAGCAAGCAAAGAAAAATGTGGTAGTCTCAGTATTGAGAAGCTGTTCCAACCAGATCTCAGTGGCTGTGAAGAGGGCTCTCTGGTCCACAGCCAGAGAGCTCTCATTTCTTGAGTCCAGAGCAAGTATTAGGAGGAGGCTCTGGTTTGTACTGGAAATAGAGGCTGGGGTGAAGTAATGAACAAAGTAAAGATACTGGTAAGGGTACGGATACACATACATGCTCTCTTGTGCCATCTAAGCAAGCTGTGCTCATACTCTCTGCCTGGTCTGTGTGCCATGATTTTCCAGGTCCTTACAACAGGATGAAGTGAGGAAGCTTTGACATGTGAATGCTGCAGTGCAGAAGCCTGAGAGAAGATTTCCACAAAAGTAATTACAGGGAATCACTTTGATCCCAGGGCTGCATATCTTCAAGGGGACATCTCTGAGCCTTTTGTAGGACTCAAAATTAAGCAGCAATTGAAATGCTCCATTTGGGGGCTGTCCTAGGCTGCCTTGTGCTGTAGCCGTTAATCGTCCCTGGATCCATTGCCTGATTCTGCTGTGGCATCATGTGGGCCTGCAAAGGATGGAGAGATCAACATGGTCTCTTACCATTTTTTGACTCAACCTCAGTCGAAATTCTTTCACAAGTATAGAGATTTTATGTTCTGCTGTAGAAGACCGATCCCTTCTCCCTGGGTCACTGGAGAGCTACCATATTTATTTATTTTTCCTAGGACCATGGTGGATAGAACTCAGAAGATTGATGGCATCCATTTTCCCTTTCCCTTCACACCCTATTCCATCCAGAAAGACTTCATGGCACAGCTGTACCAGGTTTTGGAGGCTGGCAAGATTGGGATATTTGAGAGTCCAACTGGCACTGTGAGTATGAATAGTGAGAGACTGTGATTAAGAAAACTTAGAGGCAGGCTTACTTTTACTAGTAGCTTATGCAGAGATTGTCATGGTTTGAAGTTGGGCAAAGTAACATGTCAGTCTCCTTTTCTGAGTAATAGTCACTTCCTCTATTAAAAGTGTTAAACACAGCTGCATACTCTGTGAAAAATGATGCTCAAGGCAAATGAGGACTGGAATGGCCGTGGAAGCCATACCCCATAGCACGAAAACTTGCCAGATTTCTCAGGGCACGTAAATGCTTTGATGTTGAGAAAGGGAAATTGTTTAGGCATTTTCAATGATTAAATGTATTGTTTTAGTCTCTAGGAACTGGGTTACTGAGCTCTGGAGGGAGCTGATCAAGTGCCCTTGGTTTTTCTTCCTTGGCTGGGAAAAGGGGAGGTGTTTAGGTTAGTGGTTGAGGATGAGTCGGGCTGTGGCAGTGGCCCCCTTTCTTTTTTTATCCCCCTTTATAGCAAGTACTGTGTGATGGTAAAATATGTGTTGCTGTGAAGAGGCCCCACCTAGTGTGGGACCTCCTGGAGGAGAAGGTCCTGTGAGCCACCTCGCTGTGTCCCTGTTCTCTAGTGGAGCTTGGCAAGGTCGGCCCTTGGAAGACTCTTAATATGTGGGTGCTGAGGAAAGGAAAAGAGAAGGTGACTCATCCCTGTTCTCTCACTTGCTGGTGGGAGCATGTCACTCTTTGTGGAGATGACCCAGGGATCTCTTGGGACAGGAAAAGTACAGATCCGGACATTCTGTTGTTCCATTTTGTTCTTTCATATACAGTGTATGAAAAACAGTAAGTCCTGTCAATTAACTTAGAGTGGATCATAAATATGGGGTGCAGGTTTTCTTAGTATTCTGTTAGCATTCCTACTGTTTAAACCCAGTGTCATGCCCACCACCCCTGACTTGAGAAACACATAATTTTTCTGCCCACCTTGTGTGCCCTGAGCTCCTCTTGGGGTTGAACAAGTTCTGGGAGCTGACTCCTGGCCCGGAAGGTGTTGGCTCCTCCAGAGACTCAGCCGACTGGATCTTCCCTTTGGACCCCACATGCCTGGTGGAACGCACTACAGAATCCTCTCTAGGAGAGCTATGTGCCATGACAAAGGCTTACAAGCTGGGTGGCTCAAACAGCAGAAACCTGTCCTCTCATGGCTCTGGACCCTGGAAGGCTGATGAAGGTGTCAGCAAGGTCGATTCCTCCTGCAGGTCATGAGGGAAGGATGGGCTTAGACCCCGCATTGGCTTGTGTGACGTCTTCTCCTCCTTTGTCCCATCATGTACCCCTCCCTCAATGCATGTCTGTGTGCAAATTTCCCTTTGTAACAGGGACAGCAATTCTTTAAAGGTCTAGGGCCCACCCTGGTGGCGTTATCTTACTGGATTACATCTGTGATGACCCTATTTCCAAATAAGGTCACATGGTGAGATACTGGGGTTAGGACTTCAATGTAGGAATTGGGTCGGGGGAAAACACAGTTCAACCCATAAGGCCTGCAGGGAAAATTCTGGTCTTTTAAGTCAAGAGTATTATTCTGCAGAGCAATTAATTTGCTTTAAAAAAAGATTGCAAACCCTGACATTCCTGTGACTGATCATGTGGTGTCTACACATCAGTTGCCTAAAAGCTGAGAGACCAGGGTGGCCCCCCCCTTGGCAAGTAGGTGGGATTTTATGCTGTACATTTTTTGGCCTTAATTCTTCATGGGGGTTAATTGTCTAATTTGTTCACCTTTTAATTATATTAACTTGCAGTATTCATATATAACATGATAAACTACATTAAAAATTTTTTTCAGGCCTGGCACCTGTAGCACAGTGGTTATGGCATTGGCCACATACACCGAGGCTGCAGGGTTCAAACCTGGCCTGGGCCAGCTAAACAACGATGGCAACAGCAACAAAGAAATAGCCGGACATGGGTGGCTCCTGTGGCTCATTGAGTAGGGTGCCAGCCCCATATACTGAAGGTGGCAGGTTCAAACCCGGCCTCGGCCGAACTGCAAAACAGAAAAATAGCTGGGCATTGTGGCGGGCGCCTGTAGTCCCAACTACTCGGGATGCTGAGGCAAGAGAATCGCCTAAAACCCAGGAGTTAGAGGTTGCTGTGTGAGCTGTGTGATGCCACGGCACTCTACCGAGGGTGATAAAGTGAGACTCTGTCTCTACCAAAAAAAAAAAAAAGAAAGAAAGAAATAGCCGGACATTGTGGTGGGCGCCTGTGTCCCAGCTACTTGGGAGGCTGAGGCAAGAGAATTGCTTAAGCCCAAGAATTGTAGGTTGCAGTGAGCTGTGATGCCATAGCACTCTATGGAGAGCACCAAAGTGAGACTCTGTCCCAAAAAAAAAAAAAAAAAGAAATTTTTTTTTTGAGAACAGAGAGCTGTATAATTAAACAAAGAAACTCTTTCTAGCTTCTAGAGCCCAGTTTTTATTTCTTCCTTTTTCTTATTTTTACTGGCTATTCTATAGCTAGTTCCCTTCCTTCCTTTCCTAGCATAGTCTTATTTAATATTTAAAACCAGATCTTCTTTGAAGCCCTTACTAAAATGGGGAATGATCATTTGAGAAGCTTCCTTTTTTTTTTTTTCTATTTCTTTCTTTTTCTCTTTTTTTTTTTTTCCTTTTTGAGACAGTGTTAACCCTGGGTAGAGTAACTTCCTGTTTTTCTTTCTATTTCTTTCTTTTTTTTCCTTTTGAGACAGAGTTACCCTGGGTAGAATGCCATGGCATCATACCCTCAAACTCTTGGGCTCAAGCAATACTCTTGCCTCAGCCTCCCAGGTAGCTGGCACTATAGGTGCCCACCACAATGCCCCACTAGTTTTTCTATTTTTAGTAGAGATTGGGTCTCGCTTTTGCTCAGGCTGGTCTTGAACTCATGAGCTCAAGCAATCCACCTGCCTCAGTCTCAGAGTGCTAGGATTATAGGGATGAGCCACCGCACGTGGCCTCCTTCTATTTCTGAAGATCATTTTTCTTCCTGCAGGGAAAGTCTTTGAGTCTTATTTGTGGGTCCCTCTCCTGGCTCCGTGACTTTGAACAGAAGAAGCGGCAAGAAGAGGCACGTCTCCTGGAAACTGAAGCTGGCCCTGCATGGGATGAAAAAGACCCACCCCCAGTTATCTCATCTTTCTGTGGGGAGACTGCAGGTACCCTGAGGCCCACTGGAGAACCAGACTGGATTACTCAGTTTGTGCAAAAGAAAGAAGAAAGGGACATGGTGGCCCGACTGAAGGTGAGATCTGGAATAAAAAGTAGTGATCAAGGAAACAGCTTCAGTGATTATTTTGGGGTGATCTCAGGACTCAGGTAGCACATGTTCCTCTTTGCCTTCATGGTGCCCCCAGCTCTTCCTCATCTTTCTAGAGGCGATTATGTGGTCTATGCTGTCTCTGCTGATGTCAATAGGCCTTCTCCAGACAAGGGCTGGTGGTTCCCATTTGGTGCTCACTTAGGAAAGGAACCTGATCATTGCCATTGGCAGCATGTTTCAGTGGCTGCAAACTCAGTTAAGGAATCAACACGATGAGAGCCTATGGCTTTGGGAGGGAGGATACAGATTGCCCGTCGGGAGCAGGGAGGCTGGGGCCTGTGGAGATGAAGGGTCTGGGGAGGGGAGGCTGCAGCAGCTTGAGTGCTGGCAGGGCAGGCCCTGCGCAGGGGTGAGGACGGAGTAGTTCAGATGCTTTAGGAAAGGTCGGGTTTGGGGGCTTCCTGAATGAGTTTCCTTTGTGGCTCCCCCTCCTTTCAGGAGGAACAGATCCGGAGGAAGAAGCGGGAAGAACGCCTGCAGCAGATCCAGCACAACGTGCAGCTCAAGTATGCAGCCAAACGCCTGGTGAGTGTCATCTCAGGGAGGGACCAGGTCATGTCCAGGCAAAGTCACGCTGCGCTGTGACACTCTGTCTCTTCTCTCCGAGCCCCCCGGCTAAGTTCTCCTCATCCAGGAGCTGGGCAGTAGGAGGAAAGGAGGCCCAGGTTCCTTCTCCTGCGCTCAGGAGCATCAGGCCGGGGGCTGGCTCTGCGGGGGTGGGCGCCCCGGTGCTGAGTTGTCTTCCTCTCCCATCCCCAATACCCCGTCCAGAGACAGGAAGAAGAGGATACCGAGAGTCTCCTGCGCCTCAGCAGGGAGATGCTGGAAGCAGGAAGGGGGGCTGAGCAGCTGGAGCCGCTGGAGTCTGGGGAGGAGGAGCTGGTCCTTGCCGAGTATGAGAGCGATGATGAGAAGAGAGCAGCTCGAGGGTGAGACAGCTGCTGCCGCTTCACCCCTGCCCTGTGCGGCGTTGGGGCTCCCACCATGGCAGCTCTTTTTCTCCTGCCAGGGACACTTGGAGAGCATGGGTGAGAGGGAATGACATCCATCCGCCCTCTTTCTCTAAGCCAGCTCCTCCTTAGGGTCTGTAAATGCTGGTGCCCATGACAGCCAGCCCTTACCCCTGCCAGGCACTGGCCTTAATTAGTGCTTTTGACTCACTCACCCTTATAGCAGCTCAGCGGTGGCAGGATACAGGTGTCTGCTGCGGAACAGCGATGGGATATGTTTCTGCTGAGGTCACGAGCTAGTGAGTGGAGAGCTAGGACCAGCGACCTAGCCAGGCTGTCTCTAGATCTCTTGCTCTTAAATGCCAGCCACACTGTGTGAAGTTGTGGCGTAAACCATCAAGGCATCCTTAGCCTGAGTTTTTTCTTTCACCGTACGGCTGCCTCTGATCAGGCTGGTAGGTTTTTACTTTATGAGCCATAACCTACTGGGCAAATTAGAAAATGCCAGAGATAACAAGCAGGCCATTTCCGGGTGCCCCTATGAGAACCCCGTTTCCATTCACACTTTAACCTCACTAGCACCCTTCGACTGTCTGTTCGGGTGTGCTGTTCAGAAGCTGTGGGTGTAAAGGTGGATAGGATGGGATGGCCCCTGCCCTCGGAGAGCTTGCATTTCTGTGGTGAGAGACAGACAATAAATGTGAAAACTAATAGCTTCTATTTGAAATCACATTTGCCTATGAGGAGAATGAAAAAGGGTATAGTGGATAGGGTGTGGGGCTGCCCATTTGCGGGAGAGGTCAGGGAAGGCCCTCTCGGGAGCTGACAATGAGCCAGGCCCTGCAGGGCGAGCAGGAGAAGACCTGGGGGACAGTTGTGGACAGGCCTGCCAGTGCAGCGGACAGAACTGAGGACCGTGTGGTGTGGGAGGGGCTCAAAGTGCTCCAGGTGCTGCAGCAAAGGTGAATGAGGGGGAGAAAGGAAGAGGCGGCCAGAGAGGAAGCAGCTGGCATGTCTGTAGGCTCCATAGGCTAGGGAAGGGCTGGATGTCGCTCTCATGCTGGGGGAGGCAAGGTGGTGATGTGATCTGATTTGCACACTAGCTTCTGGCTTTGAATGTCATGGCTTATCCCCAGAGGCATGAAGATTCCTATGGATTCCTCCCTCTTAGGGCCCCAGCTTGGGAGGAGGTCTCTCCTGCTTCTCTAAAGGTGATGACAGGTTCCACGTTCTCATTGGTACCGTGGTCACCATGTCTGTCTGAAACCCTGCATCGACTCTCGTGAAGGATAGTCCACAGACCCTTGAATTCAACTCCATCCTCTCTCTGCCTTTCTTAAATGCGCCAGGCTTCCCCTGTAGTATCCACGGATTTGCATGTGTCCTTCCCTCTTTCTACAACCACACCCTCCTTCCTTGGCAGCTATCTTCATCTCCTTTAAAGGTGTCTTGGTGATCCCTGTGTCAGCTTCTCTCTCCTTTGCTCGTGGGCCTGTTTCGTATTTTAGCTGTTTTCCCCTCCTCTGCCTTGCTGGGCTATAAGCTGTTCATGGCAGGAGCCAAATCTTTTTAATTTCAGTATTTCCAGAGCTGACCTCGTGTTTGGCATTATAGTGTGCTCAGTAGCTAGTTGGCCTGAACAGATCCTGAAGTATAATTACAGCTGAGAATTTCAGAAATGCCAAGGGTCAGGGTGTAGGTGGGCTGAAGGAGGCTGGGGGCTCTCATGGGATTGTTTGCAGAAGTTGTACACAGGAGCTTTCTACTAGTAGGGTCTGTGGTTATCATTCTGTTGGCAGAAGGTCTGTGACAGCCGACAGAGAGCCTTTAAGAATTCCTGAACCTGTTGTCACCCGTAGCTCAGTGGCTAGGGCGCCGCCCACATACATGGAGGCTGGTGTGTTCAAACCCCACCCGGGCAGCTGAAATAGCAATGACAATTGTAACAGAATGATGGCCGGGTGTTGTGGTAGGCACCTGTGGTCCCAGCTACTTGGGAGACTGAGGCAAGAGAATCACTTGAGCCCAGGAGTTTGAGGTTGCTGTGAGCTGTGACGCCATGGCATTCTACCCAGGGCAATAGCTCGAGACTCTGTCTCAAAAAAAAAAAAAGAGTTCCTGAACCAGACTCCCAGCAGCTGGGAGCACCTTCCGTCCTCCCACTAACTGTCGTTAACTGCTGTGAGTGTGGCCTGCAAGCCCAGAGTTTCTGACCAGGCTCAAGAGAATATGCTCATTTTCCCATTTCCACTTAAAACATTCTGGAAGAGAAAATAGAGCCACATTTGTATAGAATTTTTTTTTATTATTTTTTTTTTGAGACAAAGTCTTACTATGTTGCCCTTGGTAGAGTGCTATGGTGTCACAGCTCACAGCCACCTCCAGCTCTTGGGCTTAAACGATTATCTTACCTCAGCTCCCAGGTAGCTGGGACTATAGGCACCTGCCATAACACCCGGCTATTTTTTTTTATTGCAGTTGTCATTGTTGTCTTAGCAGGCTGGGGCTGGGTCGAACCTGCCAGCCCTGGTATAGGTGGCCGGCACCCTAACCACTGATCTACGAGTGCTGAGCCTGAGTAGATTTTTTTTGATTGTCATTTTCGACCCCTGGAAGGTCCTGGTCACCTTTTCCTCCTTCACTAAAGTGCTTCCCAGGATCCTTGCGGGAAGGAGAGTGGGGCCTCCTGGGAGTGGCAGTGCTGTAGGGGCCTGTGCTCAGGGACAGATTTCTCCATCTACTCAAGGGTCATACGATGTCCAGGGCTGGTCATGGGGGCTCAGTAGACGTTCAGTAGGTGGTGTGTAGCTGATCTGAGTGTGCTGAGGGAAGACTGTTCTCTCTGTTCTCTCGTGTGTAGAGTGGACGAGGACGAGGATGACCTGGAAGAAGAACATGTGACTAAAGTAAGACCTGTGTGCTCAGGTGCTACTCTGCCCGGGCCCATGTCCCACCCTAGGGAGGGTGCCAGAGTCACTCAGCTGCTGCTCACCCTCCTTCCAACCAAGGAGGAGTGTCCAGCCTGTGGGCTCTGTGGCCTTTTAGACGCAGCCTGGCCCCTCGTTGCTCACCTGTCTGGCTGGGCTCTGGGAGCGAGGCCTGGGCTTATAGCCGCAGCACATTGAGGACCAGCCACGGTGGGCTGAGCTCCGGGGTGGTTCTTACCTCGACGGGGTGGTGGTGATGTTGGGAGGTGTGTCCCCCTCCTTTCTCTCTTGGTGTGTTTCTTCTGTGTGTTTCTGTTTGCATGGAGTGCTGTGTGCGGTATGTGTGGTCTGACCCTTTTCAAATTTACACATACTTGGGCTCGGTGCCTGTGGCTCAACAGGCTAAGGCGCCAGCCACGTACACCTGAGCTCGCGGGTTCGAACCCAGCCTGGACCTGCCAAACAACAATGGTGGCTGCAACCAAAAAATGGCCGGGCGTTGTGGCGGGCACCTGTAGTCCCAGCTACTTGGGAGGCTGAGGCAGGAGACTCGCTTGAGCTCAGGAATTGGAGGTTGCTGTGAGCTGTGATGCCACAGCACTCTACCCAGGGTGACAGCTTGAGGCTCTGTCTCAAAAAAAAAAAAAAAAAAATTTACACATACTTGGTTTCATTTATTTAAGACTTTAGTTTCCTATTAAAAGTAGGTATTTTCCCCCTATTTTTCTCTTTGGAAGCCTTAGTAAGAGACAACCTCAGTAGAGACAGAGTATCCAGCTCAGCTTCCTCCTCGCACCTTGGGGATGTATATAAAATACCCCCCACCCCCATGCACATTCCCTAGAGTGGGAATCTTTGCCATGTTAAGAATCACTACACAGGGAAAATACACTTTCTGAACCTTGCCAGACCTTCCAAAGCAGTCAGATTAGAAGCTGAGTATGACTGACGGAAGGAGTTACCTCTGGTGGGTATTCCCTGGAACTTCTGCAGCTCAGGAGACTAGAGGGTCCCTGGACCCTGTTAGATGAGACCCAACGTGGTATAGTCATCCTGCCTCGGGTGTTCATTGGCAGCCCTCTTAGGCACTGGTCTGCCTTGGTGTGCGGGCACGTCAGAATCCCCTCTTTGAAATGCCTTTTCCTCCGAGCAGATTTATTACTGCAGTCGGACACACTCCCAGCTGGCCCAATTTGTGCACGAAGTACAGAAGAGCCCCTTTGGCAAGGACGTCCGGCTTGTCTCCCTTGGCTCTCGGCAGGTAAATAGTGGCAAGGTGTCTCAGCCCAGTGGCCATCCTGCTCCCTTTCCTGTGCCTTTTTCTTTTATTTTTTTTGAGACAGAGTCTTACTTTGTCACCCTCGGTAGAGTGCTGTGGCGTCACAGCTCACAGCAACCTCCAGCTCTTGGGCTTAGGCGACTCTCCTGCCTCAGCCTCCCTAGTAGCAGGCAGCTTGTATTTTTCTTACCCCTACCTCTTACCCCCACAGGCACCCGCTGCAACGGTCAGCTATTTTTGGTTGTTGTTGCAGTTTGGCTGTGGCCAAGTTCAAAACCGCCACTTGCGGTATTTGGGGCCAGCGCCCTACTCACTGAGCCACAGGCGACACCCTCCTGTGCCTTTTTCTTGTCTAGTCCAAAAAGTGGCTGGGTATGAGGCAGTTGCTCAGCCCCTTCCCTGGCCTGGCTAGTGGGTTGTTAGAAGGAAAAGAAAAGGCTGGGCTGGGCTGGGCGGGACTGGCCAGGGCGGGTCTGTCTGGGTTGCTTATGTATCACTTGGCCAGCACCATCTCTTTGCCTCTTTTTTTCCTCTTATCTTGTAGAATCTTTGTGTAAACCAAGATGTGAAGCGCCTGGGTTCTGTGCAGCTCATTAACGACCGCTGCATGGACATGCAGAGAAGCAAGCACGGTAGTCACTCAGACTCCGGCGCAGCCGTGTGGGCCTGGGAAGAATGGGGCAGGTTGGGCCAGGGACATGGGAATCGAGGCCCGTAGGTGTTTTAAATATGAGGAATGGGAGAGCAGATACTGTCCTGGGGAAGGGAGTTCCTGCTTTCTGGCTCAGTGACCAGTTCACATCCCTGGCTTGGAGACGATTTTATATGCTCTTTACGGAGAACATAGAGTTAAATCCCAGAGTGTCCTGGCGGCCACGTGAGCAGTCCTCAGAGGGCCCCACCCCCTGGAAATGACAGACCCGCTCTTGGCCCCGTGGACAGCTGTTGTCCTGTCCTGTCTGTGCTCCCCTGTGCCCGTGCCACCTTCAGAGAAGAGGAATGAAGCCGAGGAGGAGAAACCAAAGAGGAGGAGGCAGGAGAAGCGGGCCGCCTGTCCCTTCTACAGCTCCGAGCACACGCACCTCCTGCGGGATGAGATCCTGGCGGAGGTGAAGGACATTGAGCAGCTGGTGGCCCTTGGGAAGGAAGCCCGGGCCTGTCCCTATTACGGGAGCCGGGTTGCCATTCCTGCAGCTCAGGTGAGGACTCTGGAGCATGGGAAGCAGTTCGCGGCTCTGACTGTGGCCCTGGCTTTGGGGGCTCCTCACTCTGCAGTCTGGGAGGAAGCCGTGCGCCGTGGTTAGACTGCCAGCTGCACTGCTGCTGATGGCACCTCACCCTTTCTCCCTAGTATGTGGGTCAGAGGAGGCCCGTGGAGCCCTTGGTGGGTATGGGCTGCAGGTGGTGGTGTTGGGGGACAGCAGATAGGAGCCAGGAGAGAGTGTGCCTTTCTTGTGAAACCACAGTGAGAGGATGCCAGGAGCAGAGAGGAAGGCAGCAAGGGTGCTGCGGAACATGGCTGCATTTCCAAATTCAGTTTCTCCACTTGCCTGCGGCACACGAGAATACTGTCTTATTTGACCTGCCACATCTTTAAGCAGTTTTAGGAAAAACTACTAGTTTGGCAGGTCAGAAATGGTCTCTTACTGTTACTTGGTGGGTATGACTTAACTCTTTTCCTGCTATTTCCTTAACTCAAGTGGGCTTTGGAAACAGGGTATGACTTGGGCCGTATTCCATGTAATCCAGGAAAGATAGAAGTAAGTTTTTAAAGATACAAGGAACTGTGTTAATAAACATTTCCACTGCAGCTGCGTGCTCCCCAGCGTACCCCATAACTGAGCGTGGGCACCCCCAGAGTCGGAGGAGCCCCCAGTCCTCAGTGTCATTTTGTGTCCTCCCTCTGGACTGTCTCACAGCAAGACCAGTGTGGGAGCCATTTATGTACAAATATCATAGGATGGGCCGAAATTGTTACCACCACGAATTTTTAAAGCCCTTTTACCTCATTGCCTCTCTGTTATTGCAGTGAAATGGCTGCATTCTACTCATGGGGACCCTGGGTCCTAGAAAGATTATGTGGTCCATGTGTTTTCTCAGTGTGAGTGGAGGTTGGAGCCAGTATTAACACTTGGACCCTGTCTTTCCAGTTTTCTGGATTTTCATTTTGTATATCTGCTTTCTTTTAACTGGAAAATCTTCATAACAACATGTACTTAAAAACTTAAGGATGCTTGTATTTTTCTTACCCCTACCTCTACTCCTTATCCCTCACATAAGATAAAGTGTGTCCGGTCAGGCCCATTTTGCAGATGAGAAAGCTGAGAGAGGTTAGAACTTTTCCAGAGCCACACAGTTGGGAAGTAGCAATTCCAAGGCTGCTTTCTGGTACACCAGAGGCTTGACAGTGTTGAAAGCTTGAGGGTCTCCAGAGCTATCTGCACAAAGGGGAAGCAGTGGGGGATCCAGTCTCCCCCACTCCTGCCCTTGGTTTGGTCAGGAGTCAGCTCAGCCCCAGTTGACGTGTTTTGTACGCTTGACCTTGCACAGAGAACTTTTGAGGAAAGGGTCTGTTGCTGCCCATACGGTATCCCCACACATGGTGCAGGCGGGAAACAGAAGAGTTCATCCAGGAGCTCGGGAGAGCAGGCCTGTCTTGCTCAGGCAGCCACATTTCTCCTGCCAGCTCGTGGTGCTGCCCTACCAGATGCTGCTGCACGCAGCTACCCGGGAGGCGGCGGGCATCCAGCTGCAGGGCCAGGTGGTGATCATCGACGAGGCACACAACCTGATCGACGCCATCACGGGCATCCACAGTGTGGAGGTCAGCGGCTCCCAGGTCAGTTCGCTGCCCCTCCCAGGCCCAGGACTGACATAGGGCAAAGGGACATGGATTGTTTCTCCAAACACCTGGGCTTAGAACTCCTCCGGAGATGGGGCTTGGGAGAGGGTGTCAAGCTGAGTTAAGGTCAGGACTTGTTAGAAGCTGACTAGGGTTTTCTAGCAATCTCAGAGCTTGGGGGACCCAGCACTCACAAAGTCTGCCTGTCCTGCATGTGCCCTTGTCATCCTGAGTCCCCCAGCCTAGGACACCACTCTTGTAACCTGGGGTGATGACCTGAGAGAAGCAGGAGTCCTCTGGGGATGGCCTTATTATTATTGATGTGGCTTTGAGGGTATTTAACTGAGGAATGCTCAAGACCTCTGCAAGTTATTCTTAAAATCTCCTGCAGTGTGCCCTGCACTACACTAGGTATATGCCATGGGAGTGTCAGGAACTCTGCGATAGTTAAGCACTGTCCCTTAAGCAGTGTGCCCAAGGTCACACAGCTCGTGATGTACAGCTGAGATGTGACCAATGGTTTCTCTGACTGTGAAAGCCCCATGACATCCTACCACCTGTACTGACCAGGATGCGATGGTGACCTTGAACTGTCACTCCTGGAGACTCCAGGTCTTTTCCTCAACCTAGTACAAACTAGCAGGGAGATACTCCTCCCTGACTCAAAGTGGACACTTGAGTGGAACTTCCCTTCCTTCCCCTCTTTCAGCTCCTACCAGACTAAGACCCTTTAAAACCCATCCCCTTTGCCCCCTCCCCTCACTTGGATGGCTTCCTGTGTGCCTGGGCCTGGCATCTTCTAGGCGTAGTTTAAGATTTCCCTTGCAGGCCTCAGCTGCTTGCCCTGAGCCTGGTCCTCCTTCACACTGGTCCTTCTCCGTGTTGTCTCTCCAGCTCTGCCAAGCGCATTCCCAGTTGCTCCAGTACATGGAACGATATGGGTGAGACACTGCCCTCTGAGGTAGACGGGAGAATCCCATACGGCCTCAGTGGCCCTAAGCTGGCCTCTGAGAGGAAAGGGGGGTGGTACTCAGCCTTGTGCCCTCAGTGGGGTGGTGAGTCACGTCCTGGGTCCGTCATGGGTGCTCCCCACCCAGGCCTGGGATGCTAGGGGCAGAGCCTCGAGCTCTGAGGGCCTGGGGCCATCGCTTGTGACTCCGATGAGGCACTAGACACAGGGTCTCTAGCTGGGGAGGCCACAGGCACGGTGTCATTGCAGCACTGCCTCTGTGTCCACTGCTCTCCCCCCAGGAAGCGTCTAAAGGCCAAGAACCTGATGTACATCAAACAGATCCTGTATGTGCTGGAGAAATTTGTGGCCGTGCTGGGGGGTAAGAGACGTCCTCTGCCCCATGGTAACCAGCCTGCGAAACGTACTGGTTTTCTCATTCCTTGGATGCCAGCTGGATGCCTAGATTTTCTGTCCTTAAACATTGTCTTGGTCGTTGATTAAGAAAATTCTTACTCTTTATAGCTTAGTTTTCTGAATGGAGATCTTTTCTTAGACCTCTAGTTATTTGCGCATGTTCTGAGTCCTTTTTATTTTGCTGGACCCTGTTCTGCAGGTGGAAGTAATGACACTCCCTGACGTGAATATGGGACGTTTCTGTAACAGTTGCAGAGCTTTGGGGTCCGCAGGGCACTTGGGCATTCCCAGTGTTGTCTGCAATGTAGGAGGGCAGCAGGCATTTTAGCCCTTACAGACCAGCAAACTGCAGCTCCGCAGGGGTTGCTGGTGGTTCAGGAGCCTGTTGGCAACATTGGACTCTGGCTTTAGCTCTCGTGTCATGTGCGTTCTTCTGAGCCACATGTCCTCCCTGTGTTATGTGGCCACCCCTCAGAAGTGTAAAAGTGAAGGGCAGAAAGCCTGGGGGGGTCTCCTGAGGAATATGATCTTGTGCTGGTGTCCTTCACAGCCACCTCTCCTTTGCTCCTGGCTTGCCATGTGGGCTTGGATAAAATGGCTGGGTCCCTTGTCCCTGCCTCCTGGAGCAGGTAGCACAAGAACAAACTGACAAGGCTTTGGTTCCAGATACCCGGGCCCAACTTGAGAGACCCCTGGAAGCTCCTGCCCTCTCTGTGGGCTCCTTGTGTGTGTAAATGGCAGAAAGCAGAACAGAAGCTGTTCACACATGCGTGCTCTTCTGACTGATGGGTACAGGGAGAGAAGATGGGGAGGTGGGGCCAGAGCCTCCATCCCGATCTGCTGGGATTCTCTTTTCAGGGAACATTAAGCAAAACCCCAGCACACAGATCCTCCTGCAGAAAGGTGAGAGTCGCTCTCAGAGGGGCCAGGGCTGTGACCTGAGCCTTTTCTGAGCTTAACTCTAGGACTCAATCCCAGGCCTTTTGGGTAAGGATCCCAAGGCCTTTTTTTGTCTCCTCTTAGGGGTGGAGCTGAAGACCATCAATGACTTTCTCTTTCAGAGCCAGATTGACAACATCAACCTGTTCAAGGTAGAGGCTTTCTCCTTTGTATGTTACCCATCAAATTTCCTTCTTGTCACCTCGTGTGGCAGAGTACTGTGTTAAGAGAGGGAAGGAAAAAGAAGCAAATTCCTGTCTTCAAGTAGTGTAAAGTCTGAGGGTCTAAAGAGCAGACGGATGGGGTCTGGCTACTGGCCCTTGATCCCAACCTAGTAACTCTAGAGACAGTGACTGCCTCTTTGGTGGAGTACTAACTATATTCTAGGCAATGCCCCAGGTTCTCTGGCTCTGAACTATTAAGTCCTGTTACACTTGTGAGTAGAGGAAACCAAGGCTCAGAGGCCACCTTGGGAAGGTGATGTGCACAGGCCTCCCACGAGTGAGCTGATGGTGCATGGCTCAGCTGGCATACCAGCCTCGCTGTACTGATTTGGTCCTGCCTTCTTTCTGGAAAAACCAACTTTCCCCTGACTTACCCACTTTGGTCCTTTTCTCTGCCATTGTTCCTGTTAGACAGCCCGGAAATCTAGGTCATCTTAGATACCTTTCTCCCTTTTCATGTCACACCCACACAGCCAGCAGGCTGAGAGCCTCAGACAGGTCTGTTTACTTCCCAGCTGTGACTTCTTCTTGCTGGCCTTCCACTCCCCTTGTTTCTGTGCTCTCCATCTTCTCGTATGCTTTGTGAACCGCCATCTAGGGAGTGTTCATTGCAGGATGACACTCTTTAGAAAGCTTGAAAGGCTCCAAACCTGTCAGTTCTACCTGCCATGCTGAGATCTGGCACCAAAGTGCCTGAACTGTGCACCCCAAACCCCCTCCCCCGAGCAGGCCCCAGCTCACCTCCTCTCTGCCAGGTGAGATGCTGTCACCAGTAAGAGCATAACTCTTATGGAACATCCTTAGAGAGAGGAGGCAGTGGGCTGTGCTCCCGGGTTGGAGGAAGGTGGCGACCTTTTCTTGCAAACACAGACAACCCTCCCTCCCTCCCTCCCACTCTGTGTGCACGTGCCTGCAGCTGATGGGTTTTACAGGTGCAGCGGTACTGTGAGAAGAGCATGGTCAGCAGAAAGGTACCTGCTCCCTTCCCGGGGCCTGCCCCTGAGGGACTCCAGAGTGCCCTGGGTTCCCCTGGTGCAGCGCAGCCTTGCTGGGGTGGAGGGAGGTGGCCTGGTGGAGCCTCTGGTGCACCTGGTCTCCTTTCCCTGCTGTTGCTTATGTGGTGCGTGGTGCTCTCCGTCCCTGCCTAGCTCTTTGGCTTCACAGAACGGTACGGAGCGGTCCTCTCCTCCCAGAAGCCCAGACTGACAGGGTTTCAGGAATTCCTACAGCGCCTGCAGCCTGGGGTGACTGAGGGTGAGTCAGGGAGGTGGCAGGGTTGGGCTGGCTGCAGGCCCGGGCTGAGCATCCCTTTCTTGTGCATGGCCGGACTTCAGGGAGCCCTCCTCCCTCTCGCCTGCTCTGTGCAGCCCCTGCAGCTCCCGTGGATGAGGGCCAGACCAGGGTTCCCACTTCCCCGCTGATGCACATTGAAGGCTTCCTCACAGCCCTCACCACAGCCAACCAGGACGGCAGGGTCATCTTGAACCACCAAGGTAATCAGGTGCTTCCTGTCCAGGCTCTGTCCCCAAGCAGGTGCCAACCTGGATCATGGGAGCCAAGTCACGAAAGGAGTCTATCCGTCCATCCTGACCCATTCCCGGGCCAGGGAGAGGAAATAGGGCAGCATCCTGCAACCTGGGGCCAGCAGTAGAGGCCGGGAGGGACAAAGAGGTGCTGGGGGGGGGGGGGCAGGGCCTATTGGGCAAGGTTCCTAGAGATGGCCTGTGGCCTAGTGGTTAAGGTGAGGTGGGCTTTGGTTTGAGTCATTCATTGTTTCTGTCACCTGTGAGCTGTAAGACATGGACCAGTCTCTGAAGCTCAGTGTCCATATGTGGAAAGGGAAGCAATAGTCCTGTCTATCTCAGAGGGGTGGTTGACCTAGAGGTTAAATGGGATGGAATTGATGCTGGCTCTTGTGCCATGAGCATGCCCCTTCACCCTGACCCTTCTCATTGTTACTGTCCTCTCTTCAGGCAGCCTCAGTCAGAGCAGTCTTAAATTCTTGCTGCTGAATCCAGCTGTGCACTTTGCGCAGGTGGTGAAGGAGTGCCGGGCTGTGGTCATTGCAGGGGGCACCCTGCAGCCGGTAAGGACACTTGTACTCCAGGTCTGCAAAACAGAAGTGGGCTGGCTCAAGCCGTGTCTACTAGGTGGCCCTGGGGTGCCATCCTTAGGCCCGCGGGTTAGGTCGACTTCTCCTGGGAAAGTTCATCTCTAGTTCACAGTCTCATGTAGGCACCTCAGTGCCATTCCCTTCCTGCTGCCACCATAAGTCTGTCAACCTTCTTTCTCTTAGCAACTTAGAATGTACTTTTTTAAAAAAAGTATTATGGGGCGGCATCTGTGGCTCAGTGAGTATACCAAGGGTGGCGGGTTTGAACTCGGCCCCAGCCAAGCTGCAACAAAAAAAATAGCTGGGCGTGTGGTGGGCGCCTGTCGCTCCAGCTACTTGGGAGGCTGAGACAAGAGAATCACTTAAGCCCAGGAGAGTTGGAGGTTGCTGTGAGCTGTGACACCACGGCATTCTACCCAGGGTGACAGCTTGAGGCTCTGTCTCAAAAAAAAAAAAAAAAGTTCATATTGCTATTTCTAAATAACAATTAAATTTATTCCCACTAGTCATCTGATGTATAGCCAGGTTGAGAATCAGATTTGTTGAATTCCCTTTACTATTCCTACACGCAGTTTAAACGTGACTGTCAATGCTGGACATTGTTAACATTTTTTTTCTTTTTGCCAGTTTGTTGCTGTCCTTTTCTTTTACCTCTTTTTTCTGTTCGTGTGTACTTGCTGCCTCTTAGCCCAGACTGCTCTCTTTTCTGTTCTCTCTTTCCTGCTCCTCTGCCCCAACTCAGGACTGGGTCCCTTTCTCCTGGCCTTCTGGGAGGTCAACAAGGCCTTGACGTTGTGGTCTGCAGGTGTCGGACTTCCGGGAGCAGCTGCTGGCCTGTGCAGGGGTGGAAGCGGAGCGAGTGGTGGAGTTTTCATGTGGTGAGCAGCTGTGTCTGGGGTGGGACGAGCCAAGCACTCGCAGTCTGGCCCCTGCTGTGCGACTGTCCACTGCTTCCAGGCCCTGGGCTGAGGAGACCCCAGGGTGGGAGCCCCTCCGTGTCCTGGCTTTCTCGGGAGCTGAGTTCCCCTCTGCAAACACTCTGACCCTGCCATCTGCTTGCCCCATTCTGCTGTGGTGATGGGGTTTGTGGGCCAATGTTATCCATCCCTCGTCCTAGTCCGGAAGGTGATAGGCTTGATGGGCTCTACCTTGTAAAGCATCTGCACCTCCAGTCTTCAGCTCCCTGGGTCTCACCAGGTCATGTGATCCCTCCAGACAACATTCTGCCTATTGTCCTCAGCACGGGCATCTCCAACCAGCCGCTGGATTTCAAGTACCAGCACAGGGAGCTGCCACAGATGGTTAGTCCTGGCCAGCCCGCCTTACCATGGCCGTGGCTGGGGAGGGAGCTTCTCAGGTGGGGGCTGCTCTGATCCATCCTGAGGTGTCCATCCGAGAGCCTGCTCTGGGTGAACAGTGTTTATTAGGGAAGGTCTGAGTATGCCCACGCATCCTGCCCATCAGGCTGCTAAATAGTTTTTTGAAAACCTCTGGACTTTCCCTTCATCACAGAGCAGACTTGTCTCCTTTGTATCTGCCCCTGCCCAGGTCTTGGTGCACATCTCTGTATTATGCCTGGGGTGCTCAGTGCTTGGCCTGCCATAGCAGGTGCCCATCAGGACAATGGCATTTGAAGAAGCGGGGACTCAGTGTCATGGCAATAGAAAGTCTTATCTCTGGGGCACGAGCACCGTGAGGGGTCACAAAAAAGGTGGTCAATCATTAGAAGCAGCGACTGGGGCTCAGCGCCCGTAGCTCAGTGGCAAGGGTGCCAGCCACATAACACCAGAGCTGGCTTGGGAGGTGGAGGCAGGAGACTCTCTTGAGCCCAGGAATTGGAGGTTGCTGTGAGCTGTGATGCCACAGCACTCTATCCAGGGTGACAGCTTGAGGCTCTGTCTCAAAAAAAAAAAAA
>CAUYON010166273.1:0-38295 GCA_963573935.1 Arctocebus calabarensis
GGGCTGAGGTTGGAAGAGGACAGCCAGAACACATTGCTATTTTATTCTGGAATGAAATGAATGAAGGTAGGAATGCCTAGAGTCTTGGTGAGGACAGAACTGTGAAAGGTAGAGCATTTTTGACATGTGACACATGCCACAAGAAAAGTTTGAGATGTCTGGAGCACAGTGAATGACGGCAAAGAGTGACAGGACATGAGTGTGGAGAGGCATGACAGAGACCAAGCCCTATAGACTTGAAGGCCAGAAGGAGTTTGAATTTTCTCTCAGTGATGTGAGAATTCACTGAGCTAGGTAGTGATTTGATTTTTTTTTTTTTTTGTAGAGACAGAGTCTCACTTTATTGCCCTCCATAGAGTGCCGTGGTGTTACACAGCTCACAGCAACCTCCAACTCCTGGGCTTAGGCGATTCTCTTGCCTCAGCTTCCCGAGTAGCTGGGACTACAGGCACCTGCCACCACGCCCAGCTATTTTTCTGTTTTGCAGTTCAGCAGAGGCCGGGTTTGAACTTGCCACCTTCAGTATATGGGGCCAGTGCCCTACTTTCTGAGCCACAGGAGCCGCCCTAGTGATTTGATCTTAATTAACTTCGTTTAAAAATCACGGTAGTTAGTTTAAGGAGGGGTGGAGTAGAAGCGTTAGCCTGATTGGAAGCTTATTGCTTTAGTGGAGGGGAAATGTAATGGTGATCTAGACAGGAAGACCATGGTAAAAGTGATGAATTGGTAAGCTTTGGCATCTATATGGAAGGTAGAAATGACAGTGCTTACTGATAGATTTAATGTAAAAATAAATATGAATTTGAATGTAAAAAAGATAAATTAAAATGAGTTTTAAGTGTATGGCCTAAGAACCAGGTAAATGGTGAAGAGATTTACTAAGATACAAGAAAGTGTATCTTAGTAAAAGAAAGTTGGGGAAAAATTGAAAAATATTTTTGTGGTTGTATCAATATTGAGATTATTATTAGACACATTGTTGCACAATCTCAGAGCAGAAGTCATGGCTGGTCATAGCAAGTGGTAAACATTTAGCTGCCATAGTATATACAAAACATGGAAATGGATGTCATCACAAGGGATTGTGATTTGAAAGAAAAGATTGCCTCGGACTCTGTCACAAGGAGGAGCTACCAAAAAAAAAAAAAAAAAAGAAAGAAAAGAAAAGAAAAAGAAAGAAAAATCTTAGGGCATCCAGTGACACAGTGATATGCATGGAAACGAGAAGAATGTGCTGCCCTGATAGCCAAAGAAAGGCTGAAGACAATGGCGTGGTCAACAGTGAGAGATCACTACTCAGAGGCTGAGTAAAATGCAAGTTATTAATTGATCATGGCAGAAGAACATTCTGATGATTCTGACATTGTCATTTCAATAAAGTGTGGAAAACAAGTTTGATGGAATGGAAGGAAGAGAGAATGGTGGAAGCCAGAATAGCTTGTCATTGTAGCGGCAATGAAGGAAAATCTGTAATGCAGATAGCAGGAGTGTTAGAATCTTCTTACCACAGTTAAACAGAGTTCCAAGCAAAAAAGTGATTCTCTCATCTTCTCAGACTTGAGTCTATTGGAAGAGACTAACCTGTAAAAAGAATTTGTAAGCACAATGGGAGGAAGTTGTACAGGGAAAAAATGCTACAGAAAGCTACAAGGCCCTTGACAATAAAGGAAGGTGAGAATGGTCACAGAGGTTACGTCCACATTGAATGTTCACGATGTTAGTCAGGTGACAGAGAACAAACCAAATGACAGCATGAAAAAGAGCATATTAGTTACGTGGCCTGGGCTAGAATGGGTAATTGGAATGACAAACTACTGCAAAATTAAAGTATGGACAGTTCTGGAGCTGAAGGTAGAGGCTAATACAATTTATTCTATTTATTTGTAGAATTCAGGTAATGGGGAGACTATTGAAGGAGTTTCAGGAGAGTAGTAACATGCCATATAATTTAGAAAGACCATCCTGACAGTCATTTGAGAATGTAGTACATGGACAACACACAGAGAGCCATTGGTGTGATTAAAGAAGTGACAGAAAGAATGAGGATGAGGCAGGGTAGCAGCAGGGAGGCTGGAGGGGAAGAGCATCTATGAACTATTTTCTTTCATATTTGGATGAGTCCTTCATCACACACTTTTTCCCTTCTATTTCGAGATGGAATTTGTTTTACATTCCTTCCTCCCTCTCTTCTATGATATTTTTACATTCTGCAAAACTGTTGGTTTTCTTTTTAAATAGCCTAAATTCTTTCTAAGTTAAACTGAATTTGTGTATTCTCAAAAATATTGATGCGTGGGCAAATACAACTGAATGACTTTCTTTAAGAATACCTTATCATGCTATTTTTAATCGTTTTGTAACACCCTCTTCGAGCAATTATCCTGGGTTTTTTCATCTGGCTTTGGAAGTGACATAAACTGTAAAACTAATTCATGTTTACTATTATTATTACAAAAGATATGTCCTTATATCTCAACCTTATAACCAGAGAAGGACAAATGCCTAAAGAGCACAGTACCATTGGTTTCTAAAATAGCAATAACTGTAGCAAAAGGAGATATAGTTTGTTGATGCTTTACAATGTTCCAAAGAGTAGGCTCGCTTTTTTTCTGTATGTTTACACTCTCAATATAGCATTACCACTCCACAGATAAAGTATCCCTGTTTCTGAAAGTTTAAAGAACATGCCCAAAGTCATACGGTATTTGCCACTTGTGAGCTTAGTATGCCCAGAGTCAAGCTGACAGTATTAGTGGTATGAGAATTTTACTTTCAGATCTAAAAACGGTAAGATCAAAGCCTTTATTAACTTTAGAGTAGGTCTATGTACTTATTCATTCTTGTAATAATTTCAGTGGAAGTATCAGACTGGAACTGTATCAAGTCTCTTCTTTGTATCAAAGAACAGGGATTCTGGCTGCAAATCTGCCAGGATTTAAATCTCAGCATTGTGTCTTTCTATGTGATCTTGGATGAAACAATTTCTTAATGTCTCCCTTTTATATCCTCAGCTGTAAAATGGGGGAAATATTCTTATGTCTTATTTTAGCCTGAGTTAAAATATATGAAGTGAGTAGGCTCTATATAAATGTTATTACAACCATTGTAATTACTCCTGATTACTGATTACCCCTCTGAGGATACTGTTACTCCTCACTGGATGTGCAAAGGGGAGAGTAGCAAATATTTTCAAATAACACTTTAAAACAAACCTCCGTATACAGAAACAAGCCATTGTAAAAGCAAAAATGCTATTAGAGAGTTAATTGTAGTTTGATTTTAGATACGCCATTGGACGGTCATCCATGAATGTTATCAAATCACTTCTTAAAAGTTTTCATGGTGGGCAGCGCCTGTGGCTAAAGGAGTAGGGCGCTGGTCCCATGTGCCAGAGGTGGTGGGTTCACACCCAGCCCCCGCCAAAAACTGCCAAAAAAAAAAAAGTTTTCATGTTATAGAAACATTTAATTTTCATTGTCTCTATCGGTTTTAGAAAACAGAATGATTTGATTTTGTTTGCAATCTAGTATCTGTCTTAGATTATCTCCAACCTTTTTTTCTTACTTTAAGCCTTTGTGTTCGAGTTAACTCCTCTCTCCCCAACTGCTTTACTTTTAGTGCCCTGTGGTGGAATTTTAACTAAGCGCAAAGGGACTATTTTGTCTCCTGGGTACCCTGAGCCCTACGACAACAATCTAAATTGTGTGTGGAAGATCACAGTGCCAGAGGGAGCTGGCATTCAAGTAAGAATATTTAAATGTTTCTTCTTTACATTGCACATTTGAAGTTAATCTTATCAGAGATGACAGAATAAACACTATTTCTAAATGTTTAGCAAGTGGTTTCGACTGACATACATGTTTTGAATTATGAGAAAGATATATATTATTAATTTTTTCACACACAAGTAACAGAAGTCTATTCAGAATGGCCTAAGCGATGCAAAAACTTTGTTGCCCCTACGTAACATGGAATCTTGAAGTAAAAGGAATCAAGAGTTGTTATCTTCCGAAGTTCAGTTGTGCAATTGCTGACCTCAGTTATGTACGTCCTGCTCTCCTCTGCCGTGCTCAGCACACTGGCTTTAGCCGGTGACTTCCTTCTGTGTGCTATTGAGGTGGCTGCAGGGCTCTCAGCATAAGAGCCTTACATAGCAACAGCCAGTAGCCAAAATGAATGTTCCTGTCAACTCCCCTTTCAATGGTTAATAAGACTTCAAGAAACCTGCCAGCAGACTTACCCCCATCTTATTGGGCCAAAATTGCAATCATCTTTATTTCTAAACCAAACCTGGGGCAATAGCCAATGATTTACTGTTAGTTGACTCCAATAAAACATTATTGAGTGCCTTGAATAAGCAAGGATCTCAGCCTCTGACATACTCATTTCTCGTTTGATTACACTAAACCAGGTCCCAATTAGTGAGGAAGAGGGATGGTTTTTATAGGCAGTCAGCAGTGTCTATCATGTTATTTTGTGACCATTGTGTTTTTGGAGTAAATTTGGCCAGTTCATCTGTTTTACAAAGAGATTGTTTCTGGATGAATTGATGGTGTTTTATTGCTGAGTCAGTATAAGCTCTAAGGAAGGTAATTATAAGATATTGTATTGTCTACCCTTCATTAAAATAAAATTGATTAATTTCTCTAATTGATTCATACGATTTTCCTTTAGAAACTTGAGACATGTCAGAATTGTGAAAAAGTAGGCAAGACAGCACGTGTTAAAACTGTAATTCGATAGCATCTTTAGTAAAAATACTCAGCTTCTTGAATTTAAAATGATTCAGAAAATTTAAAATTATTTGACAAATGTCAGAAATAAAATAGGCTATTAAACTAATAAGGAAACATGAAACATGTACGTTTTAGAGTTACAAGGACATCCAGACACTGTAGATACAAGATCACCTTCTGGGTAGCTATACTGTAAGTTTATGGCCAGTTTATAAAATTTGAAGATAACTGATCAATCCTATTTTTTCTGCTATAATAACAAGGATAGCAGAATTGTCCATGTTCCATGTTGTACAGAGGATCTGAAATGAAACATCTTTAGAACCTTCACAGAACTTTAACCACATCATCTGGTTATAAGTTTCTGAAGGTTATCATATAGAGAATCTATATATTGTAACATATTCGTTTCTATCTCACCTTAAAATAATAAAAGCCCTGGCATGTTTTCTTTAGTTATCATCCTTTATTTTTGACCCACTGTGCTGTGGCTTCAGCAAGCCCCTGGGAGTGAAGACTGTGTGATTAAACCCCTGGCATTGCTCACCTTGCTTGATTATCAGCTCTCTATCCTATTGATTCTCTCCTCCTAAAATACTTTTTTCCCCCTCTTTAGCACCTGTAACACCAATATTTTCTTGGGCTTCGCTTTTTTTTTTCTTTCCAACATCGACAGCTTGCTTCTACATCTCCTGCAGGGTTTCCTCTTCTGGGTCAACTCATCATTCAAACATTAGTGATTATGAAACTCTGTAGCCTTTGTTCATCTTATCTTATGCCATTCCTGATACCTTGTCATATTTCCACACCGTCAGCTACCTTATACCAGAACCTTACCTGGTACTTCCTGACCAGGACAGAAGAGACAAGCAGAAAATTTTTTCTTTTTTTTAATGAAGAGCTGGAATAAATAATGATTTTCAAAAGTAAATAACTAACTCAGACTTCTCACCTCAGCTGTACATCATATATCCAATGGGAATTTTTTCAGCAAAACTTCTTGCTGACATGCCAAATTTAACCTGTCTAAAACTGACTATAATTTTTTTTTTAAATTATAGATCTATTCTAGTGTTGTCTGCCTCAGATGAACCCTCTCATCTGTTAAATTGTCCAGGGAAGAGATTTTGATTTTTCTCAATCTCATACCCCGCCCAGTGAAATATTTCAGGTCTCTCTTTTGCAAATCTCGCAAACAAGTCTGTTTATCTCCATGCACACTTTTACCACCCCTAATCAAGTGGTGATAATCCTTCTCTCAATTCCTCATTCTCCTCTAATTTGTTTCCGTAGGACGAATAGAGTTACCCTTTGAAATTAAAAATCTACTATAGTTCCCTGCTAATAGTAAATACCTCAGTTGGATCTAACTTCCTTCACTCCCCGGACACCACTGGTCACACCTTCATGCTCTGCTTTCATTTGTTGACTATTCTATCCACACTATTTAAGTTCTTATAAAAAGCTGGCTTTCTCCATCCTCTGGACCTTTGTTCATGTTGTTCCCTCTGCTACAACATTTTCTATAGTTTCCTTTCATTTGAATTATTCTTACTCATCATTTCTGTCTTAACTTAAATACATTTTCTGTGGAAGACTTTCTACGAGCTTAAGATAAATTCAAGTTCCCTTATTCAGTGTTCTCAGAGCTCCCTGTAGTTTCTTTATCATAATGCCCATCACATCTTAATGGTAGTACCTAATTATCTGTGAACTCATCATGGCAGTACCAAGTCTGTTCTGGCAGCTAGCACAGCGTCTAGCAGTATACACAGCGCAGTGCCTGGAAATGTACACTCACTAAATATGTTTAGAATGAATCAATTAATACTGTTCTGAGCAGTGGAATTTTGACTAGAGAGTTAACAGGCATGATGAATTAATAAGATGTCTGCAGAAAAACTTATCCCAAGCAAATGCTATTCAAAAGTGAACACATATCAATTACACTATAAAATCTTTCACTCTTTCATTGAGGAAGTACTTTGTTTAATGATTGTACTTTAAAAAAATTGAGATTGGCAGAGCACTTCACAATTCATTTCATGTATCTACTGGACTTTTAATTTTAATTCTAATGGACTACCAAGTACTTTTTAAAAAAAATGGTTACACGGGCTCTAATTTTAAACATATCACTGAATCTTAGGAACTTATAACACACACATACATACACACAAACGCACAGATATACATGAGGTTTACCTTAAAATTACCTGGCTAGTCCGCTAAGATTAAAGCAGTATTTAATTGATTTTACCCTGTTGGGCTGATTATTGTGTAGATAAAGACTTATAAGAATATTCAGCAAATCGTGTCTAAGAGGAAATGGAATAGTCATTGGTGGAAAGAAGAAAAGAAACACTGGAGTAATGAAAATATTACCACAATTTAAAATGATTGAGCATTTTTTTGAAAGAAACTCAAAAAATTGACCAATTTTTATATTAATAATATGTAGAGAAGAGTATATTCATCTGATTTATTAGAGGGAGAAGTCCAAAGGGGCTACATTTAACAGTAACAACGATAGTTATATTTAATAACATTGATAGTTGTTAAGAAAAAGGCAACCTTCACTTAATAAGCCATGAGGAAAAATGTTGGTAAATGCTGTGTCAATTGACAGCATAAGCATAGTGAATTCACATGTTTCAAACAAAATAAAACAGAATTTGAACAGATGTATGTTAGATGCCTGGTTCTAATGATGAGAAGGTCATGATATCATAAAGCTATCTTATTGCCTTGATGGACAACTTCATTTAATGCAAAGTTTTTGTGACTGTTTTTGAGTCAAGAGCTACCTCTTTTAAATCTTCAATTGGCTGTCTTTTAGCTTTCTGTTATCCTGGGTTCTTGATCTTGTAGTTTCTCATTCTTCTGACCATTTTGAGCTTCTGCTACCTGTATCTTTTTATTATGCCAAACTACATTCACAATTTACTCAGAATCCTACTAGCAAATTATATTAGGTGTCTGTGGCTGCTGTGGTAGATTACCATACACTTGATAGCTGCAAACAACAACAGCAAAAATATTTTGTACAATACTGGAGGCCAGAAGTCCAAAATCAGTTTTACTGTACTAAAATCAAGATGCTGATAGGTTCTCTCTTCCCTACCTTCCAGGCTCCAAAGAATCCTTTCATTGCTTTTTTCAACTTCCTTTGGTTGTTGTCCCTCCTTGACTTTGTCCACATCACTATCATTTCTGCCTCTGTGGTCACATTTCCTTCTCTTCTTTGTGCATCAAATCTCCCTCTACTTCTTTTCCTCTATCTCAAGGTCCTTAAACTAATCACACCTGTAAGACCCTTTCCCATGTGAGATATGGACCTGATATTTTTGGAAGTCATATTTTAGCCTACTATAAGTAACTATTAAGAATTAACAGATGTCTTCCTTCCATCTAGATAACATGTCTTCCTGGAGATACTACATTTTTGTCCTTGTTACCCTTCTAATCCCAATAACTCAGAAAAAATGATAAATTACTCTTAAAAATTCCTACTCATTTCCTCCCTTATTCAAATCACACAAAATCTAGTAACTTGCCCAACATCAACACATATGACAGCTGGGTCCCTCTCTACTATTCCTATCTCTAACCTGGTGTAACTTTTTGTTGCCTCTCTATTCAACAGACATTGAAATGTGACTGTAATTGACATTGAAATTGTCTTTTCACTTTTATTTTCTTCACTCACTGCTGTGTGGTCTCAGAACACAGTCCTGATTATATTATTTCTCCTACTTCTCCCTCCAATGGAAAACTGAAAGTATAATTATAACCTGGAATGCTTAATTATTATATCAGTGTTTAGTTTTTCTTGAGTCTTTCTTTCTCTCTCCCTCTCTTAGCCAAGATTTATTGAGTCCTGAGTCCTTAAATGCTGAGCAGTGTATTAAGTTCTTTATCCATATTAACTAATTTAATTTTTACAATAAATCTATGAACTGCTATTATTTCAAATTAATATGAGGGTACAGACAATTGGGTTACAGTGTTTGTATTTGTTAGGTAGAGTCCACATACATTTAGATGATCTTATTGCAGTTATTTATGTAAGTAATATGAGGCACAGAAAAATTAACAACTTGCCTAGACTTACATGCCACTGAGTAGAGGGAGCCAGGAAATTGCTAACCCAGGAACTCTAATATCTGTTGTAGTTTTCACTAAACGCTACTCTTTCAAACTTTTCTATGCTTTTTCTAACTTTGCATATGTATTTCCTCTTATATAATACCCTCCACTGTGGCTAAATTGGATTACTGATGTTTCACTAAATCTAGCTCATAGATTGACTTCTGTACACTTTCTCATACTCAGTAATTTCTTTTAGTGAAAAACTTCTCAGTATCTTAAGCTTAGTCCAAATGTCAATTCCTGCATGACTCTTTCCTTTTTTTTTTTTTTTTTTGGCTGAATGCAATCTTTTCTTCCCTCGAATTGAAGGAAAGGATAATTCAAATATGAAGAAGGAATTGATCATTGTTTAAGGAGGTGACATTTATATTACAGGCGTACAGCTTTCATTCTGGTCTTCTTCCTGTCCTGGAACAGCGCCATGGGGTCCAGCGCCAGTCACACAGGCAGGGTATCTATGGCCATGTGGTTCTCACCCCTAGAAAAGAGGCACCAGCATTCATTTACATGGAAGAATGATGATGGACTATTTTGAAAATACGAAATGTTTAATGAATAAAATTGTTAAGTGGTGAATGACTGTGTTGTTTGTATTATAACAGACTTTAGCTAACATTAAAATTAGTTTATTTTAATAAAAGTATTCCTTTGTTTCCTCTGAAACTATAAAATGTTTAATAAACAAAAAGCAAAATAGATAACATCCACATTGTGAGGGTCAGTGGGTTCTTGCAAAACTCAAGCTGGGCCAAGTGATGTGCAACAAAGTGACACATGCCTCTTTCTTTAAATAAAATTTAATAGACATGAAAGAACCAAACCCAGAATTTTCCTTTTTAACTTCAGGGACTTTATGGGTGCTTCTATTATTATAACTCCATTCATAGAAGCAATTTTTAAAAGATGCACTTGTATCAGTTACAAAATATGTTTGCTTATCTATACCAACCACCTATTCAAATGAGCACCGGACATTATGTTGAACAACTTTTAATAAAAGGAAGAGAAGAATTTGAGCAAAGTTTATGCAAAGAAAGGAAAAATACCATGTATCCAGGAATAAATGTAATTTAAAAAATGCCTATTACATTGTTCTATGTGCTAGAGGACCACAAGTCTGGGTATGTCCTAATAGCTAAACACAAATGAGAAAACTCAATCAGTAACGAGAATCTAACATTCTACAATATAAAAACTAACCAATCGTTTGGAACATAGATTGAGATTCTTGGCATGAGTCATTAGATTAATGCAAGGCTTTCAATAAAGAGAATGTTTTGAGACAGTGACAGACATTCTACATGTCATACTCATGGTGAGTCCTACCAATGCTGGGTACTCTACAAGGCTTTCCTTGTAAAAACCAGTTCACACAAGCCAGGACCGTAATGGCAAAGATAAGTTCTGTTAAAAATCAAAAATCCTCTGTTAAGGCCCATAGAGATGAGCTGCAGGATTTGAGCTCTCTTTTGCAAGGGGGACTTGTGGAAATGTGTGTTCTTAACAGTAAATATTACTTCACAGGTGCAAGTTGTTAGCTTTGCCACAGAACATAACTGGGATTCTCTAGATTTTTACGACGGGGGAGACAATAATGCTCCAAGACTTGGAAGCTATTCAGGTAACGAAGAGCGATGAACTTAATTAAAATTCAGATATTATCAGGAAAGTACAAATGTTTCTCTAAAGACGTACCTAAAACTCAGATTTAGTGGTTTTAATTTGCTTTTTACAAACTGTACACAATGAAGTAAACTACAAGGTTAGAAGTCTGGATGACTTTAAAGGGTATTGTCAAGATTTCTGTTTAAAACCTTATTCTTACTATATTTGGGTAATTATTTTTTCATGCTTTTAAGTTAATGGTAATATTTTCAGCTGTGTTGTAGTTCCAAAACATATGTGTCCTTTTTTCTTAAAGAAGATGATGAGCAATAATAAAGATTAGACTGTTGGCTTGGCACCCGTGGCTCAGTGAGTAGGGAGAGCGTCAGCCATATACACTGAAGGTGGTGAGTTTGAGTCTGACCTGGGCCTGCTAGACAATGACAACTGCAACCAAAAAAATGGCTGGGTGCTGTGGTGGGCGCCTGTAGTCCCCTCTATTCAGGAGGCTGAGGCAAGAGAATCACTTGAGCCCAGGAGTTTGAGGTTGCTGTGAGCTGTGACGCCACGGTACTCTACTAAGGGAGACATGATGAGACTCTGTCTCAAAAAAAAAAAAAATGATTAGACTGTGCTTACTAGTTATAAGTACTTAATAGAATGCTATGCAGTCATTCAAATAATCATAGAAACTGTGTATCAACATGGCAAATCCTACAAGGCACTACTTAGTAGGAACAAAGAGAATACAATAGTACTTGTATGAAATGAATAAAATCGTATAACATTAAGATGTATCTGTGTAACTAGATTGGAAGGAAATACAAAATAAAATATTATAATTTTTATGTGAGATATTGACTTATATTTTAAAATGGCTAGATTTTAGATTTTAAAGGTACCTTATTCAATAATCTTCTTTAAGCATATAGAAATTGAAAAGATGAGTTTTGCTCTGTTAATTTTAACTATTATACCTTTCAAGCTCTAGAAATACAAACGTAACTAAGCTATTCACTTATACGTTTCATACATAGTGAAATACATTTGAATGATGTTATGCTTTTAAGAGCTTTTTAAATGGAATCTGATAACCAATTATTCAGAATTACCAATGAGGAAAGGGAAGACCTATCTAGAGCTGCAGTGACATTTAGATAGAAATCATTCTTAGAAAATTATAATAAAATTTTGAATACTTTTTTATTTAAAGTAAATTATATGTAATACTTTTAGTAGTCATACTTGTGTAACAGTGATAAAAGTGATAAATTACGGCTGTTGAGTACTGAATGCTAGCTCTGTGCCAGTTTTGTCATAAATTTCCTCATTTAGTCTTTGTGGCACTCCTGGTAGGTGATTGAAGCTCAGGGGCATTAAGTTCTCTGAATTGTACAACTAACAGTAGAAGGGCATGGGGACCCAGGTGGTGTGACTCCAGAGCCAGAGATCTTAGTCGCTAGGATTCTCACAGCGGGTCACGACCCCTTTGGAACAAAAAAATACATCCTGCACATCAGATATTTACATTATGATTCATAGCAGTAGCAAAATTGCAGTTTTGAAGTAGCAGCGAAAACAATTTTCTGGTTGGGGGTCACCACAGCCTGAGGAGCCGTATTAAAGGGTTGTGGCATTAGGATACATTAGGAAGGTTGAGAACGACTGTCACATGTGAGACAGGTCAAGGGGCCTTTTAGAGTTTCTGTTTATCCCTCTCTTCAAGGGGTTACAGTGAGCACACCTCTGACAGTGAACTAAAAAAAAACAAAAACCCCACAAAACTATATTCAGTAATAAATTCATCCTGTTATTTCACAAAAGACATTGGGGTAAGATCTATACAGTTCTAAACAAGTGTAAAGTGCCAAGTTACTTGTCAAGATGTTAGATGTTTGCGATGCTATCAACTCATATGCTTGTTGAACGCTATCTTAAAACATAGAATTGACATTTAATAACTGTCTTTTCATGCTTGCCATTTGAAACTGCTAGAATTGGAATATTAAAGATGTTAAACTATTTTCTAAGTATCAATTAAGATGTAACTTAATACATCTTAATAAGTATCATTCTATACTTAATAAGTACAGAATTATATACTTAATAAGCAGATATTTTATATTTTCAAACTCGATAACTGAATAAAGTAAACTTGATTTCCCTCAGAAGTTCAGAAAAGCATCATTATAATTCATTTGCTGAGGGACAAGGCTAACAATACTTCATAATTAGACCTTTTCTTTCTTTTTTTTTTTGAAAGCCAACCCCCAGCCTTGCTCCTAGTGCCTAAAAAAATTAAAGTACTTGACTTAGTATAGAAAAAATTGTCTATCCATCTTTCATTCATTAATAAAGTGAACTGAATTATTATTTCATCTAATCCGTACAAAGTCTTAAGTTAATGATACCATAAAAATCACATGCAAATTTTGAAGTTAAGTTTATTATTAGCTCATGCATGGAATATATGGATGGATTTACATAAAATTTAAAACATTTCAGGTGATGTCAAATTTACCAGTTTGACTTTCACTAGCTCTCTTTCCTTCTGCCTACTTTTAGGGAACAATCTAAAGTCTTCTCAAAGACCTGTCTCCTTGGAGATAGGAACAGCAAAATAAAAGGATTATGGGAGAAATATTTTTATTTAAAAAAATTTTTGAAGAATGCTTTGATTAATGAATACATAACTTTACTGATAATCTGTCAACTGAGTAGTTATTAACTTACTTAGTTTTACAATAATGTCTATTACGTGATCATTGACCTGCCTTCTCAATTATCATTTCAGGAACAACCATACCTCATCTTTTGAATAGTACTTCTAATAATCTATATCTAAATTTTCAATCAGACATCAGTGTTTCTGCTGCAGGATTTCATCTTGAGTATACAGGTAAAACTAATGTAATGTGGTATGTGGGGAAGTTAAGAATAAGTTTATTTTAATTTTTGAGTACTTATTTTCATAAATATGGAAATTATGCCAATTTTTTCAAAGGAAACATTCAGTCTTTATAAATTTTGAAAGTGTTACTTTAATTACAAATTATATCAGAAAAGCTTTAATGATTTCACTAGAATTTACAAGTATTTAGCCTTCTATAGTAGTAAGAATATCTATCCTCTTGACACCATTTTTAAGTGTGAAATATGATATTAATTATAAGCCCTATGCTATAAAACAGATCTGTAACTAAAATTTCATGTCTATTGGTTTGAAACCTTTTCATTTACCCTCCCCCCATCCCTAGCAACCACAATTTTACCCTGTTTCTATGAGATTAACTATTTTAGATATGTCACGTAAATGGAATCATGCAGTATTTGTTTACTCTGGAGTATTTTATTCTTTTTAATCCTTTGTAAATGAGATTATTTCCTTAATTTACTTTAGAATAATTCATTTTTAGTATACAGAAACACTATCTATCTATCTATCTATCTATCTATTTAAACAGAGTCTCACTTTGTCTACCTCTACTGTCACAGCTCATAGCAACCTCAAACTCCTGGGCTCAAGTGATCCTCTTGCCCCAGCCTCCAGAGTAGCTGGGACTACAGTCATCTGCCACAACTCTTGTCTAGTTTTTTGAGACATTTAGCACAGGCTGGTCTGGAACTCCGGAACTCAGGTGATCCACTCACCTTGGCCTCACAAATACTAGGATTACAAGCATGAGCCACCATGTCTGGCCACACAATTTATTTTTGTATGTTAATTTTGTATCCTATAACTTTACTGACTCCTTTATTAGTCTTGATGTTTTTTTCTATAGAGCCTTTTGAATTATTTTATTAATCACTAGTGGCTATATGTATTTCTGGGGTACAGGTGATATTTCAGTACATGCACAAAATACATAATCGTCAAATCAGGGTAATTGAGATACTCATCACCTCAATTATTTGTCATTTCTTTGTGCGGGTTATATATATATATATATATATTTGGCAGGGGCTGGGTTTGAACCTGCCACCTCCGGCATATAGGACTGGCGCCCTACTCCTTTGAGCCACAGGCACCGCCCTGTGCTGGTAATATTCTAAATCTATCTTCCAGCTATTGTGAAATAGTTAGTAAATCATCAATAACTATAATCACCATACTTGTATTGAACATTATATTTTATTTGTTCCAGCTAACTTTATTTTTTATCAAGAGATAAATCAACCTCTCTTTGTTGCCACCTCTCCCATACTTCCCTGGCTCTGGTAACCATCATTTTACTTTCTACCTTCAAGCGATCAACTTTTTTAGCTCCCGTATGTGATGGAAAGTATGTAATATTTGTCTTTTTAAGCATAGCTCTTTTCACTTAACAGTGTTTGTTTTCTAGTTCCATTCTTGTTGCTGGAAATGACAGGATTTCATTTCTTATGACTGAATAATTTTCCTTTGGGTACCATATTTTCTTAATCCCCTAATAGGCACTTAGGACGACCCCCTGTCTAGGCTATTGTGGATGGTGCCACAGTAAACATTGGAGTGCACATATCTCTTCAGTATACTGATTTCCTTTCTTTTGGCTGTGACCCAACATGAAGACTAATGGATTATATGATAGTTCTATTTTTAATTTTTTGAGGAAGCTTTGTATTTTTCTTTCCTTATGGCTGTACTAATTAACATTGCCACCAACAATGTATGAGAGTTTTCTTTTCTCCACACATCCTTGCCAACATCTGTGATTTTTGGTCTTAATTTTTGAGGATGGTCATTTTTACCTAGGAGGAGATACATCTCAGTGTGGTTCTGTGGATTCTTTAGTTTTCTCTAGATAAAATTATATCCACTATAAATAGTTCATAGTAAACTATAAACATTTTTCTTCTTTCTTTCTGATTTGGATGTCTCTTATTTCTATTTCTTGTCTAATTACTCTGGCTAGGACTTGCAAGACTGCGTTGAATAAAAGTAGAGAACATAGACATCCTTGTTTTGTTCCTGATCTTAGAGGAGAAGCTTACAGTTTTTCACCATTCAGTATAATGATAGCTGTGAATTTTTCATATATAGATTTTATTATGTTAAGGTAAATTCTTTCTATAAGTAGTTTTTTGAGAGTTTTTAATAATTACAGAATATTGAATTTTGTGAAATATATATTTTTGACATCCATTGATAGGATTATGTGATTCTTTTCCTTTATTCTCTTAATATGATGTGTTGTATTTATTTATTTGTTTATGTTTAATTATTCTTGCTTCCCAGGAGTAAATCCCAGTTGGTTGTGGTGGATGAGTTTTTTAATATGCTGTTAGATTTGTTTTGCTATTATTGTGCTGAAGATTTTTGCTTCCATCTTCAGCAGGGATTTTGGTCTGTTATTTTCTTCTCTTGTATTGTCTTTGTTCATCTTTGGTATCCAGGTAATTCTGACCTGAATAAATGAGTTTGGAAGTGTTCCCTCCTTTGTAAATTCTTTGGAAGAGTTTGGGAAGAATTACTATGAATTCTTTACATGTTTAGTAGCATTCATTCACCCAGGAAGACATCTGATCTTAGGCTTTTAGGAGAGAGTTTTGGTTACTTGTTTAATCTTTTTATTAGCATTGTTCTGTTTGAATTTACTATTTCTTTACCATTAAGTCTTGGTAATTTTTATATTTCCAGAATTTGTTTCATCTTTTCTAAGTTTTCTGATTTTTTAGTGTATAATTGCTTGTGGTAGTTTCTAATGATTTCTGTAGCATCAATTGTAATTTCTAATCTTTCATGACAATTCTTTCAAATTGTGGATAAAAGTAACTAAGTCCTGTAGCCTTTTTGCAACTGGAATTGGAATAAGTAGCTACACATGTTGATTTAGTAATAAACATGAATCTCCCAACTTCTTGCAGAGCTTTTAATCACAAAACAGATTAGTTTCGCTAAATACACGTATGAGACATAGTGTTGTGTCATACGTAAAATTATCACAGTGTAGATGATTATTTGAGTAAATATGGGTTTGCTTCCTCTGTCTCCAGAATGTAAGCTCCAGGAAGACAGGATCTGATCTAGGAGCTTACCATGTCCATTTAGATTTTCATTATGTCTCTAGTACTGAGTCTAGTCCCCCAAATCAAGTAAGCATTCAAAAACATTTGTTGTCTGTTTGCTTTACTTAGTGTGTTCTTGGCAGTGCAGAAGCTTTTTAATTTGATCAGATCACACTTAATAAACAATACATAAATAAAAATGAATAAAAAAATTTGTTGGCTGAATGAATAAATGAATAGACACAATACCTAGAAGTAAAATGTAGAAAAATATTCAATATTGGTGTGTGTCATTAACATCAGTAGAACTATGTTCATGCTGGTATTCATAATGGGATTTTAAAACTAGTTGTTGCCACATTTTATAATTTTGCTTTTCTCTGGTTCCTAAAAGTAGTCCCCTAAGTATTACCTCCTCAGCCTCACCTTTTTCGGGCTCTTCAGTGCATCACTTAAATATCATTAACTACACTGGAAATTTTGATAGAATAGAAACGTTGAGTGACAAAAAACAGAGTTAATTGAATTTTACAGTTTTATTTTTGTTTTATAATTAAGTATACTTTTCAATTATTGCTGACCTCAGGTATAATAAATGTATTATTATAATGTAAATACATGAGTAATTCATAATATAAGACACGTTCATTCATTCTTTATTCAGTCAATAAATATTTTGAATACCTGCTATCTGGCCCATACTGTGCTCAACACAGGAAATGTGAAGATGACTATGTCACACTGTCTTTCTTTGAAGAGTCTAATAGAGAAGACAGAAAGAAAGAGCAATAATCCAGTGCTGTGAAAATAGTAATAGAGCACGTTTGTGGTAGAGTGCACAAATGCAGTAAGTATTCAGATCTATTTAGGAAGTTCAGAGAATACTTCAAATAGGAGATGACATGTGGGCTGAGTCTTAAAAAATCAAAACAGGAGCTTTTCACTTAGGCAAGAGAGTGTGTATTTTCAGCAGAGAAACTTCATGTTCAGGCAGAGCTATGAAATATGGCACATTAGGAGAAATGCAACTATTTCAGTAGGGCTGGTACATAAGGTTTGAGGGAGCAGCAGGAACTAAGGCTGTATATACAGGCATGACCATTCCTGAAAGGGACAGAACAGCATAAGCCCCAGTTCGACCTTATCATAGGTGATACAATTCAAAAGTTGTATGTGTTTTTATAGTTATTCATAATAAAGACCATTAGGGATTATAATACCAAGTAAATTAAAGAAACTTTTTAAAGTCCCTCATGTACAACTTTGCATTTCTAAAATGTATTATTGGGTGTACAAGACATTCATCTATATAAGGTAAATAATATGATGATCAGCATTCAATGGGATTATTTATGAAATTATTTATAATATTTTAAAAATATTTTTGGTTAGCCATTCTTATTTTTAAAAAATGAAGGCAATTGAGCTATGTCCTAATTAACAAATAGTAGGGATTACTAATACATAGTAAGTAGCCTCCTTACTGGTCTTCTTAAGAGAAGACAATGACTCGTGGTTTTAATTATCATAATTTTAAGACTTGGACAATAACATCTTTGATAGAAAAGGTAGACTAGATAGAATTTAAACATTTTTAATCATGATATTTAATTTAAACAGTAAGGTTGAATATAACTATGTGAAGAACACTTTGATTAGAACTATATGGGAATTGAAAGATGAATTAAATAAATCTCTTTTCTACTTGAATATAAACTTTATTACATGGAATATGTTCTTTCCTATACTGTATTTGTGACTGTTTATATAATCATGTTATAACTAGTTGTTTCTACAAAATGAGAAATCAAGGAATGACAATATTCTCTAAATTATTTCTATCTAATTCAAATACCTGAGAAAGACCTTAGCATTGGTAATGAATGAGCATAAGAGCAAATGATGCCCTGATGTACTTTATGTGCAGTTGCTTTAAGGAGTACAGTGACTAACTCCCCTGATGGTCTTGAGGCTACTCGATGGGGAGGGTATTTAATCTGTTAACTTTGAATTCACATGATCTAAAGTAAATGTTCTCAAAGTGATGCTTAGCTTTAAGATGATCCCCAGATACTTCTGATAAATTATAGATGTCTAACTTCCTCAACTAAGAGAAAAACAAACAGATGACAACAACAACAAAAACTAAGGCATACCTTAACTAAGGTATTTTTGCAACCCAAGGACAGGGTTAACTATTTCTCAAAAACCACAAGGTGGCCACCTATTAGAAGATGATGAGATGATCTTCAAATTTTTTAAGCATCCTGTTGATGGGCCTTAACTAAGACATCATCAAAACATTTGCTAAGTTGTCCCCTTTTATAGGAACAAAATTGTTATAAAACTCCCTGGATTAAAGTAAATAAAAATACCAGTACTGTCAAAAGCTCATAAAGGTATAGCAAAATAGTAACTATCAAATCATAACTTAACAGAAGTTAAAATATTCTCCAGGTAGATAAAGACGTTTATTTCTGAAGTAAGTGAATAAATGTCTCACCAAATGGTATACGTGGTAACACTGTCCATAGAAATACTACAGTTGCATATATTGTTTTTAAATACGATCAAGACTGCAGATTACAATGAGCACTCTAAATAGAAAAGTCAAAGGATAAAGAGAAATAGATGGGAAAAATAAAGTGACAGGACATGAAAGAGAGGCAAGGATGATACATGTAGTTGGCAGTAGTGAAATCAGTGCCAGAGGATACCTAATATTCCTTTAATTAATTAAAAAATTCTTGCAGTATCCTTTATGATTTCAAGTCTATTGTCTAATCAATGAGGACATTAAAATAATATTTGCAAAATATTTAGTTTAAGTGTAGGAGGATGGTAGGAGGTTGAACAAGAAATTCGGTAACTGCAGGACAGCCTTGCAGAATAATGACTAATAAATTGTGCTCTGGTCTTTAAGGACAAACTTATAAAACAGGCCATGACAGCATTTTTTGGCTGCTTTGTTAATAACAGATTGACTAGCAGTAGAATGTGTCTGGTGGATCAGGAGCTACATTGAGCAGCTGTAGTTTAGAAGAGTATCCAGCAGGGCAACAGGAAAGGCTGACTGTTTGCTCCCTGCATACTGGAGAACATGACTTCCAGAAACTCTGGAAAATACCGTGCCCTCTACCCAAGCACTGTGGGTTTTTTTTCCAAACAATACATCTTGCTAGATACCTTTAGAAAAGATATCTAAAGCTGTGTCAGGTTAAAGGTAGGCATCTTTTAGTGGAGAAACATCTATTTTATTGTAACTCCAGAATATTAATGAGACATAGCATTTTTAAAGAATTTCCATATATATAAACCCCTCTGATTACTGGTTGAAATATCTAGCCTCTATAAGATAAAATTGTGTTTTCTAATTAATGTAAACAAGGATTATATCCTTAAAAAAAAACTCTAAGTTTAATTACTTAGAGAAAGCAAAAAACTTATGCAAATGGGTACTAGGAAAAATAATAGTATGTGTGGTGTATGTGTCTGCATGTGTGTAAACAAGGTAAGTATATTAACTTTTTTTTGTCAAGAGATAATTATTTCACTGTATATGTTTGGTAGTTCATTTGTGACAGGCTGTCTGTGAAACAAAAGTTCATAACATAAGGGAGAAATCATAATTGGTAAATAATAGCCTAGGATCACACTATGAATACCAGTAAGGGATGCACAAGACTTTAAGCTTTGGTATAAAAAGGGATAGATTTTATTTCTTTCAGAAACGTAGAATCTTACTATATTCCTAGAAGAGTATTTTCAGCAGTGAAGGTTTCAGGAAACATGGCAGGTGTTCTTCCTTGGTAAATGGAAATTTGGCTGAGATTCCTCCCAGCAAGGGAATGTGTTCGCTACTTGATTTATCTACTCAAGGATGAGGTTTTCAGAGAAGAAAAATTTAGACTATGTTATAGTACAGATAATGCTCTGTTTTTAATTTATTTAAAAGATAAATGCTGGCAGACAGACTGGCTTTTATCACTATATTGATTCTTTCCCCTTTGAACTTGAGGTAATGGCATTTTAACTCTGAAATGCTTCACCCTTAATATTACTATTATTGTTATCATTATTTATATCAGTCAAATCTGCTGTTAACTTCTGCTCAATCCTTTCTATGGCTTGGTCTTATTAATATCTCTAAATATTTGATCATTTCATATCATTGCCTTCTTTCCACTAAATAAAGGCAATGTTGTTTAGCGTCTCACTCAAAAAATAATTTCTCGCAATATTCCCTAACCAATCAAATGAAGTAACTATTTATCTATTAGACATATCAAGCCTTTCCTGTCTCTGTTCCTTTCAAAGCTCATTCCCTCCACAGACGAACTCTACTTTTCTTCTTCCTTTTTTATAACTATAAGACTCTTAACGCTTGTGTTCTACGGTAAGTCCTACCTTTTTTTTGTTTTTTTTGGTTTTTTGCAGTTTTTGGCTGGGGTTGGGTTTGAACCTGCCACCTCCGAAATATGGGGCCGGCGGTCTCCTCTCTGCACCACAGGCGCCGTCCCAATAGTCTTAACTTTGATGACCAAATCATCCCATCTCAGTAGTAGACTTCTCTGAAGTCTGATACCACTTCTTTTGCCCTTATCAATGCCTGTCTTTTCATTCATTCATGAAATAATGACCAAACACTGTGTGTTAGGCATCGTTCATATTAGTAAACAAAAGAGGCAATGTACTTCTGCCGCTATGAGGCTTACAGTCTATCAAGTGAAGACAGTTAGTAAACAGAAATATAATAATCAAGTAATCTGTATGATATTTAAGAAAGTGATGTCATTTAAAAAAAATAGATGCAGAGTTGAGGGATCAGGAATGTTCGGGCTGGAGAGAGAGATGTTCTGATAGTCAGAGTAGACCTTACAAAGAGGGGGACCTTCGTGCAGAGAACGGAAAGTGATGCAGGAATAAGCCTTTTGATAAATGAGGAAAGTGTGTAGGGAACAGCTGGAGCAAATACTGTAAATTAGAAGGATGAATATCAAGGAAGTGAGGGAATAGAAAATGTGGGTGAGAAATGAAATCGTAGTGGGATCTTATGCTCGTAGCCATTTTAATGAGTTTATTTTTCTGTAATTGGAATGGGGAATGATTAGAGAGATTTGAGCAGAGGAATGGCCCACAAGGTACTGCTGTGTTTGCAGTTAAGCAAATAATAGTTTTAATTAGCATTCTTGAATTATCTCTCAATGAATTTTAAATTACTTATGGGCAGTATATTGTACATTATTTATTTCCAATAAGGCAAAAAACAATGTGTTGCTTTTTTTAAGTCCACAAGGAATGTTTGCTGGAAAACTGGAAAACAGTGACTATACTTATCCAAGGAGCATCAAAAGTGTGTAATTGTGGATCACACCTTGGCTATTGTCGTCTAGTACCCAAATTTCTGACTAAGCTAGTTGTACCAAATGTGCTAATTTCTAATAGGTTCTTTTATTAATTATTTATTGAAGAAGGATACCAGGATTTAGAAAATTGCTTCTTTTTAGAAAAAGAAAAATTATTTTCTTTGTTTGTATAAGATTTTCTTTTCTTTTTGTCAGACATTAGAGTAAACAAACAGAAAAGTATATTTTAAAGAAAAATTTGATTGTGGCTGGGCCAAATGCTTTCATACTCTTTTCCTTTTAAAATAATAGAAGCAAGGAAAACTATTTAATAATTTGATAAGCACTAATATTTGAGAATCTCATTGGTTTGTTTCTTCATGGTAGCTTTCAAAATGTGGCACAGCCACATTGCAAGCTGACATTTATATCAGAACATTATAAGCTTAGGCTGGCCATCGTGGCTCACACCTATAATCCTAGCACTCTGGGAGGCTGAGGTGGGTGGATTGCCTGAATTCACAGGTTCGCAACCAGCCTGAGCCAGACTGAGACCTCATCTGTAAAAATAGCTGGGCACTGTGATGGGCACCTGTAGTCCTAGCTACTTGGGAGGCTGAGGTAAGGGTATCACTTGAGTCCAAGAGTTTGAGGTTGCTGTGAGCTATGACATCATAGCACTCTACATCATGGCAGATGACCAAGTGAGATTCTGTCACAAAAAAAAGAAGATTATATGCTTAATATTTGAATGACTGCTAAGGTTTTTAAATACTAGCTATCAATACCTCCATCATCACTTTTCTAATCATCATAATGAAGATTACATCACTATTGTGCTATTATCATTATATTGAAAAAAAGCCAACACTTTTAAGTGCTCAGTATACCAATACCAATCCAAATGTTTTGTAAATTTTTTGTTTAATTTTCCAAATGATCATAATGCAGATTTTTTTCATTCTATTTCACAGATGAGAAAAACATAATTTAGAGAACATAATTTAGCTTTGAGGTTTCAGAGCTTGGGGGTTTTATATAGTTAGTGAGTCGTAGAGTACACCTCAGATAATTTTATTCCAAAGCAAGCAGTCCTTACCACTATATTGTAGTTGTCCTTATCCTCCTTCCACAATCTTCTATCTCCATGTTGCTTCTCAAATGTAAGAGCAAACCCAATGTATTTATTCATCGACTATTTTTTGAGAACTTAATAAATTCTAAGTATACATTCTGGATGTAGATGTTGCAAATTTGCATAAGATCCAGCCCTCAAATATTATTAAACTAATCGGAAGTAAAGACATGCACACAACGACAGGTAATTGCAAAATAGATTAAGCACTATTAATATGTTTATGTAAGTCAGTACTCCTCAGATGATTGTACATTATAATCATCTTGTACAAACTCCAGATGGCAAGACTTTACTCTAGAATATCAAGTTAGTTCATCTGGGATTCAGCCGAGCTGAATTTCATTTTCATGAAATTTGCATTTTCACCAAGCTCCCATAATGGGGATGGCTCCTGTAATTTAGTTGATGAACAAAGAAGGTATTCCATCATTATAACATTAAACAGGTTACTAGTATTGGGGTCTGGGAAGAGGTCACCAAAAGACCAAAGAAGTCCTTCTGGTAGATGAAAACTAGGGATAGATATGGAAATAGTTTGGTGCTTGAATCAGTCTTCTGGGAGGTAGATGGATATAGGAGCATTTGCTCTGGAGTTAGACTCAGGTTTCTATCTTGTCACTGTCATTTTATACTCATGTGACACTGAAAATTCCTGATGTTTCAAAAAAAACTCAGTTTCCTCACCCATAATAAGGATTCTGACTTGAAAGATTGTCTTACACATATACTTAAATGAGATTATTTATGTAAAGTACTTATTGCAGTGCCAGGTACATCCTTATTGCTGATGTGATAAACCCACACAGTTGCAGTAATCAGTCAAATGAATTTTGTCCAGGAAAATTAGGTTAAGGATGTAGCATATGATTTTCCATGTATAAGGAGTAGATCCATTGAGGGTTTCAGTTCAGAAAGTAACATATGTTTTGAATTTTTTAAAGGCTCTTCATTTTACAAATTGTAGAATGCATTGCATGGTGAGATTAGGCCTAAAGAAGAGTCTGAGATGAGGCTGTTATATTAGTTCATAAGTAACATCTGGAAACTGCAAATGAAGTGGCGACAGAATCAGGAAAAATTAACAAGGTAAACTTGAAAAGATTTATGGCCAGTTTGAGGTTGGGTTGAGAGAGGGGATAATTCTCAAGGTTCTGGCACTCTGTTTTGGCTTTTACCTTAGATTATATGTGATCATAGTTTTAATTCATTCCATTAGAAAGCTGACCTTGTTTCCCTTTGATTTTTAGCATGTAGGTATTGATTTAAATAAATCAGGGTCAACACAGGCACTTTTATTAAACTATAATAATTGGACCTCACCTCTGGCAATGGGATCTAGGAACAATAAACATTCCCTGAAGTAACTAATGATAATGACACTGTGAATACAGTCTTCAGAGTGAAGCCTGTATGGAAGGTGAATATGGTGCTACCTAGAAAGTACGAAAATAAATGGAAAAAGAAGAATAATGGAAATATTAAGTGTATATTATATATGTATATGTATATATGTGTATATATATATATATACTTCATATTTATAGTCATGCTCCTAAAACTATACTCTCTTGGTGGTTAAAGCTATTCCACAAATAAATTGAATTGGGACAGTTTTTCTAGATTACAGACATACAAAATGAGGTAACAAATGTAAAATTCTAGGGCCATGCCTGTAATTCCACCACTCTGAGAGGCTGAGGTGGGTGGATTTCTTGAACTCAGGAGTTCGAGACCACCCTCAACAAGAGCAAGACCTTATCTCTAAAAAAAAAAAAAAAATCTGGGTGTGGTGGCAGGCACCTACCTGTAGTCCTAGCTCCTTGGGAGGCTAAGGAAAGAGGATTACTTAAGCCCAAGAGTTTGACATTGCTGTGAACTATGATGCCATGGGCACTGTACCAGGGGCAAGAAAGTGAGACCCTATCTCAAAAATAAAAAAAATAAAATAAAAGTATAAATATAAAGTATATATATACATATATATATAAATTTATAACTTCACTCCAAGATGTCTTCTACTGATTTTATGAAAACAATTTCTAAAAGATTATTTAACACATAAAGAGGCAGATAAAATTAATGAAAAGATTGAGAAAAAAAGCCACTTTTTTTTTCTGTTAATAACAAAGGGGGTTGAATATTAAAGAGGAAGAAGGCAGGCATAAGGAAAGAAAACATATTTGCCAGGTAATCTGGGTAGATGTAAGGAAAACTGAGGCAAATATACCCAAGTCTTGTGAAAATATTTTTTTCTGTTTAATAGAGAGACGTTGAAACACTAGTTGGGGGGACCTTATTAATATTTTATTAGTTTCTGATATGTTATCATGAGCTGACATAAAGCTACAAGATTGTTTATATTGGGAATATGTACTGATTACTAGTCATGTATGGACATGGCCTTAACAAGTTCATAAAATATCTAACATTTTCTTCGGCAAAATAATGAAATTTTCTGTTTCCTTGTCCACAATAGCACTAGAAAGTGGGAATCAATTCTGAAATTGATAATTTCTATTTTCTGTTGATTTGTTATTTTTTTTTAACATATGTTCTCCTTGTTGTAATTGTGTATCTTACATAATCATTTGTGTGGCTAGGGAAAAATGCTTCTAGTTCATGGAACGTCACTAAATATATCAATTCTTAGTACGCTTCCACAGAGAGAACTTGTAATTTGCTCTGCCACGTGGATTCTGGTAGAGCCTAAACATAAAGTCTTGAATTAGACTGTTTTCCTGGTTGTAATATGAATATGCCATCGCCATGTCATTTCCTTAAATTTGTTGAGGCACACATTTAAATCTCACTAATGGAAAATCCTAGAGGGGAGCTTGTAGCATCTATAAATCAAGAAACAGGATTTGCTTTCGAACTCATAAAATATACCTATTCTTAAAAGACCTCCTTGGAGGGTCTTTGGATATCCTCAAAGATTTCAGGATTTGGTCCATAGGGAGACAAAGGTACCTGAAAAGATTTTTTTTCTCCCTCTGCACCAAAGAGCACTCATGATTGTCATTTCGCAGTAATTCTGGGAAAATGTACCAGGGCTGAACACATCTTTCTATCTCATGCCACAGTTGTAGGGCTGGTCCAAATACCTAACACCATAACAATAGTCACAAAATAATAAATGCCCAGAAATTTATGCATTTGACTCTATCTTATAAAGAGGAAACGATTCAATTCAACACAAGCATTATTTTACTGTTTTCCATCCTCAAGCAATATGCTTAAAAGATAATGCATTAGGTCTTAATGAGTTTACTTTTATAATCACTAAAAATGGTCTTCTCCCTCAGGCTAATTATATAATTGATTATTTGAGAAAAACAGGGACTTTAAGATTAATTATATTTTTACTTACACTAATTTTCTTGTTTAAACTAGTTTATGCACATCAACATCTCATAAATTATTAATTGTAGAAACACCTTTGCCCAAATTAAATTATTAGTATTTGTCATTTCTAATTTCAATGGCCATTAACTCAGAACATATTGCATGCAAATAAGTGTAATTGATCTTTATAAACACATTTCACTCCTTAATCCCGTGAGGCCCTTCCAGATTCATCATAGTTTGTTTCCTCTTTTTTTAATTATATTTTATTTCCTTATCTTCTCATTGAATATTCACCACAAAGTGAGTCTTTGAGGAATCTTTGAGGAATCTCCATACTATCTCCATAGGGGTTTAGAGATGGTTTTAGCTTATCTAGGCTTCTGAATTTTGTAAATGTTGTGTTTTCGTCTTCATAAACTTTCTCTGGTTATTTCTTGAGCTAATGACAATGCTCCTGGTGCCCAGGATTTTCTTGCATTTAAGCCAATAACATTTTAGCTGCATGTAGAAGCAGCTTCCTATGTTCAGTCAGGGAAAAGACTAAAGGTACTTAAATTCTTGGTGCTTTACATACATCTTCATATATTTTCCTTCATAAATATTCCTAGATTATTTATGTAAAACCTCTTGATCTTAAAGAGAAATAAACCTTTGATGACAATAGGAAGAATATTCTTTAACAGAGTTATTTATCGACAATACAAACTGACATCCTTACCTAAAACCCTTCAATCATGTTAGTTATGTGCACATAATTGTTAATTGACTAGTTCCATTGTTACAGTGAGTACATGTGGTATTTATTTTTCCTTTGTTGTAACACTTCACTTAAAAAAATGGTCTCCAGTTCCATCCAGATTATTACACATTTCTCTAGTGGCTGAGTAGTACTTCATGGTATACACATACCACATTTTATTAATTCACCCATATATTGATGGTCACTTGAGTTGTTTCCACATACTTGCAATTGTGAATTTTACTGCTATTAATATTGGAGTGCAAGTGTCTTTTTTATAAAATGTCTTTTTTTCCTTTGGGTGAAGACCCTGTAGTGGGATTGCTGGATCAAATAGTAGGTCTGCTTTTAGTTCTTTGAGGAATCTCCCTACTATCTCCGTAGGGGTTGTACTAGTTTGCAGTCCCACTAATAGTATATGAGTGTCCCTGTTTTTCCACATCCATGCCAGCATTTGTTGTTTTGGTGACTTTTTTAATGAAAAGCATTCTCACTGAAGTTAAGTGATATCTCACTGTGGTTTTTATTTCCTTTTCCCTGATGATTAGAAACACCGAGTATTTTTTCATATGTTGGCCATTAGTGTATCTTTTTTTTTGAAAAGATTCTGTTTATACCTTTTGCTCACATTTTAGTATTTTTCTTTTTATTCTTGCTGAATTGATTGAGTTCTATCACTCATAAAATTTAAGTGGAAAAGGGTCCAGGAAGAAAAGGATAAATTCACACTTAATATGTACAAGTTTACACTGTTTGTGTGATGGGCACATATAAATTTAACTCCAACAGTGCAAAAATAATTTAATCAAAATGTTTGTACCCCTATTATATTCTGAAAAAAAAATTCAGAAAGCAGGATAAAAATTGTTGTGAGCTTCCCAGGCACTATTTTAAGTATTATGGGTGTTTCATTTTAAGTATCACCATGTAACTACAAACTTGGTGTTTTGTCATCTGATTATGTAAGTGAGGGGACTAAGGCATAGGCAGCATCTCAGATTTTTACCAAATAATTGCATCTGGTCTGGGGGAACCAGGATGTGCAGAAGAGGTTGCCCTCCTGTCTCTAAATTTTCCCTCTATCAGGCACGGAAGTAGAGTATAGCTCCTTGTCTTGGTTATAAAACTGTTAACAATCTATTTTCTATTTCCCATTTCGGCTTCATTCCATGCTGCCTTTCCAGGAATACTGGAAAGTGCTTTAGGGAAAAGACTCTCCTTCCTTTCCAAAAAGACTGACTAGTCTCTTAGAAGTCCATTCATTTAACATGTTACTTTCTCTGCCAGAACATCACTTGCATCTTTCCCCTCACTGTGTAAAATGGGTAAAAGTATGTAATTTTTCAGTATTTACATGAGTTATTCCTTACGAAATAATTATTTAAACAAAGGATGACCTTCATTTATTGTGATTTGTCTACCTCATTCTAATCATCTGTTAAGCCGACCTCCTCTTTTGCTCCATAATGAGCTTTTGTATAACATCATCATTTATATTATTAATTGGTCTCTCTATTTCCAGACTCTAACATGATACAGAGCACACAACAGGTGCACATTTGTTGCTTATTGAATGAATGAATAGCATGTATATGTTATAATTCTATTTTATATTTTTTCATTTACCTTAGTATTAGTCCATAGACTAAAATTTGAAAATTAGTATATATTTGTGAATATTCAATATTTATACAGATTAATGCTATGTTAGACATTACTTAAGGTGAACATAGATAAAGTAAATGAACAAAACATTAAAGATCAAGGTAAATGTTAGGGAAGCCTGTCCTATAACGTGTTCCCAAACAAACCATTGCTGCCCATGAGTGACTATTAATAAATTCAGAATTATCTCTTCCAAAAAAACTTGCCCACAAATGTTCATCAAATTACTTGATACATAATAAGTATTTGGCAGATATTTGTTTAGCAGGTTAATTAATTGATCGAGATACATTATGCCAGAAAAAATTCTGCATACTTACCAGTACAGTTTTCTGCAACTCTTCAAACATGTAGGCCAACACATATTGGATTCACCCTTTGATTTTCAGGAACATATATGTTATTCTTGAACTGTTATTTATTTATTTAATTATTTAATTATTTATTTATTTGGTGGGAGGATCCCTTGAGACCAGGTGTTTGAGACCAACCTGGGGAACATAGTGAGACCCTTCTCTACAAAAAAGTTTTAAAAAATAGCAAGGTGTGGTGGCATATGGCTGTAGTCCTAGCTACTCAGGAGGCTGAGGCAGGAAGATTGCTTGAGCCTGGAAGTTGGAGGTTACAGTCAATTGGGATCGTGCCACTGCACTGTAGACTAGGTAACAGCATGAGACTATGTCTTTTTTTTTTTCTTTTTTGTGGTTTATGGCCAGGGCTGGGTTTGAACCCACCACACAGCATATGGGGCCAGCGCCCTACTCCTTTGAGCCACAGGCGCCACCCGAGACTATGTCTTTAAAAGAAGAAAAAAAGGAAAAAATATATATATATTCTTCCTGTTTAACTGAGATTTTGTACAGAATAGTTTTCAGTAAATGGTGAATTTTATGGGTTTGTGAGTTAGGTCAGTAAAGTTATTAAAAAAAGAATCTGAAGTACACGCGCATATGGCTGTAGATGCACATAGCGAATGTGAGTGCTTGGGCAGTTATTTTTATAAAGATAAATGTGAAATGCCAGAGCATAGTTTTGGAATATGTATTTATAATCCTCAATGGCAGCACTAAACAAAGAAATGATAGTTGTTTTATATCCATAATTTAAAGAAAAATTTAAAACATAAAATATATTTGGAATAATAAGATCTTTACTATTGCTAACTACAACCTCTTGTGTAATGACACATCATTTAATTCCTATTACTTTCTTCTGTGAATTAAAGTTTAGTATTTTGGTTTTCATTTTCAAATGAAATTTATGAGTGAGTTTTTTCTTTAACAAAATGATGTGGAGACTTAATACAAATTAAATTTTCGCCACCCTGGCTCTCTCTCTCAATGCACTGATGATTCATTTAACATAACTATGGAATACTTGAAAAAATATTAATATTTTATTACAGATAATAATATTAATCTGTATAAATATTGAATATTCACAAATATTACACATATTCAGATATATAATTTATATATTTAGAATTATCATATATATAACATATGTGTACATCTTCAAAATTATAAGCTAAACGGGATATGATTAATAACATTGTCCAGATTACTTTGAAAACAGAATTGTGAAGAATAATTTGGGGTTATAAGTAAATATTGCTAAATATGAAGAAATAAGAGTTTAATATTTTCAGCCAGAGTAACTGTTTACGGTAATTTGACAACAGACATAACTCTTTGTAATTTTCATGTAGATTTGTCTCTGGATCCATTTCTGTTTGTTTTTGGCTACAACAGAAGATTAATTGATCCAATCCCATTAAAAAAGATTTACCCAGAGAGCATCCATGATTGCCAAGGACACAATTTTACAAAATTTATACCCATGAAGCTTAAAATGGCTCATTATTTTGATTGCTTTAGTTAAGCAGGAGATTAGGTTTGGTTAAGCAGAAGGGAAACCTTCACAACATTTTTATAAAAATACTCTTTTTTTGTTTGTTTCTACAAGTAACCTGTTGCCTTTTTACCATAAAGAAGAGAAATGTAATTCTTAGAGAGGACATTTTTAAGTTAGTATTTAATCATTCAGAGGTTTAGTTGTGTAAATAAAAAATATTACTGAAAACTGTGAATTTGCAGGATTTTCAGATTTCTGTTTTTCTTTCTTTAGTGCTCATAAAAAAAAAAACTGGCTACAAAAAAAATGAGTGACTCCATCAACATATGACATTCCTGGCTTGTCTGATTACTTTACTGCATTACTTTCTTCCCTGAAACAATCATATTCAACAGAAAGTAGCTAATCCTACTTAATCTCGTCTATAAAAGCACAAGGGAGTATGTGTTGTACCCCTAAATCCTCTGCTAATAATAATTGATCTAATAGATAAGTTATTTTATTATGTGTAAAAATAATTCATATTATTATGGAAAATTTGAAAATGCAAGAAAATATAAACAAGTGCATGTGAATCACCAATAATCTTATAATCAAGAATCATAACTACCACATTGGTGTATTTCCTTTTGGTCATTTATCTCTGTGACTAAATGCATATAAGAATTTTTCAGCTTATGAAAGTGCATTTACATGACTAACAGAGTTTTTGTGCCAATTTTAAAAGTTAGAATGCTTTCAAACACATTTTACCTTGTTCATTGGTATTATTTAAAAGCCTCATTTAAAAATGAGGATCTCAACATTCTATTGCTTCACTGTCACAGAGTTTCATTTACTTTCCTTCCAGAGAAGGAAATCACCACTGCTTGTGATTGATAGTTTTCTGTGTATGTGACCCTGAATAGAGTTCTAGATTTAAAAAGGAAGAGAAATGAATGTGTAGAAAATTTGTTCTTCTTGGTGAGAATGATTGCAGGAATGACCTTAATGGTGAAGAGTAATATGATACTATAATATATAATACTCTTCCAGACTCCCAAGATATCAAGATGATCTAAAAGAAATAAAATCATATTGATAAGACATATATTCGTAACTCACCTTTATACATTCAGTAATTCCTGAAAAGAGCTCTAGGAAATCAGATGGATTTAATGTGTGAGGACCATCAATGCATATTAAGTGATATTGAAACAAGTAAAAGATAAAACAAACAAACAAAAGATAATTTCTGTCTCTTCTTGGATTTCAATGTCTAGTCGTGGAAGAAAGATTGAAACCCTTAAAAAATTGTAAAGTAGGTCACAGATCCATAAGTGCACAATTACAAAAAATTAAGAAATATGGAACATGATGCATGCTTACAGATGTAGCTAATACAGTCCGGTGGGAAGTGGAATTCCCATCTATAGACTTCCCCTATCAAATTCAGGACAGCCTCAAATGTATTCCCAAAGGATCATTTTACTCATGCTCCTAACCTAATCACAACTCTATCAAGTTACTGCTTTTATGTTATTGTCTATCCTTAAATTTCACCTAGTTAAGCTACTCTAACTATTGTAATATTAAATACAATTATGTGTACACTTATTAAGAAATGATGAAAGTAGGGATTCTCTTTCTTACATTGTTCATTCTTTTACACAAGCAGATTGTTCAAGAGCCTTCACACGAGAATGCGCCCTTAGCTCCCTTATGGAGCTTCCATTCTCAGAAGGGAATGGAATACTGAACAACTAATTGCACAATTATTTATTCATCAGTTTGTGGTACTTGTCCCAAAGGAAATGTAGAGGGTAGTGCTACAAGATTGTCTGTTAGAGGGGAATAATCTGGCTGAGGAGTGAAGGAATATATATGTCTTTGTCCTACTTATAGATTTAGGTTTTGTTAATCGAAATATATCTGCAGGCAGTATAATGATTTTGGAGTGTGACTTCTAATGCATTTTAATATGCATTACATTAACTTCCAATTGTGACCTACAGAGGAATGAATAATAAATAATAGCTTTCATTGTCTTTAATAATAACAGTCACATATTTGGAAAATATTTTGGCAAAAAATCAATTTGTTAAGGCTTTAAATGAACCATTTTAGGAAAATCGTTTACATTTGCTATGTTCTTATTTTATGTGCAAAATAAATTATTAATACAGAAATAATGGAAATGGAATTATATTATCATCTACCTCTCAGAAAGAAAACTGAACTCAAGTAGTACATAATACTTTTTAGCTCTCAACGAGACACACGTTTTTCCACTTTTTTTTTTTTAGGATATAAAAGTATAGACTTTATTTTATCTTTTTTTTATTGTTGAGAATTCATTGAAGGTACAAGAAACTAGGTTACATTGATTGCATTTATTAGGTAAAGTCCCTTTTACAATCATGTTTTGCCCACAAAAGGTATAGCACACACCAAGATGTTTTTCTGCTTTCTGATTATGGTATGGTTAGAAAAAAAAAATATTTATAATTACTTTTAGGAAATTTTATATGTAAGAAAAAGAAAATAAAAATATACCTCATTAATTAAAAAGTTCATTCTGGATGAAAGAAGAAGGAAGCAGGCAGTGTGGCTAAAGTAGCAAATAATGTTTTAGTCATTTCACTAAGGTTATTTTACAAATATTATTTCATTTTATTCTCATAATAAATTATTATTTTCCTTGCAGCATTTTCCTTTGGGAGGTATTTTTATTTTATAGTAGAAAGCAATTATATCTGGAGTTAAGGTCAATTTAAATATACTCATGAGCTAGGTAATGATTTTGGTGCTGTAAATATGAAAAAAGATATAGTTTTACAATGGAGTTTAAATGTGCATTGCTTTTAACATCTAAAGTTAAATCTTTTTACAGAAACTTCCCTATGTCTCAGTGTAAAATCTGGTTTCCTAGGACATCAATAGCTAATTTTGACAACTTGATGTGCATTACTTAGCATTTATCATTTAAGATAATCATCATTAAATATTCCTAGCAATTGGTTTGGATTCCTGTCCTGAACCACAAACTCCTAGCAGTGGAATTAAAATTGGAGACAGATATATGGTTGGTGATGTGGTGTCCTTTCAATGTGATCAAGGATATTCTCTCCAGGTAAGCCTGTTTTCAAACTATGGTTTTAATTTACATTGCCCTTTTGGAATATTTTAAAAGACCAATGATCGATAATCCATGGGTTTTACAGTTATCCTGGGCTGAATAGCATAATATTAAGTCAAAAGTATGTTCAGTTTGTTAATAAAATATATGCACAGAAGAAATTGCTGGAATTGATGAAATGTATTTTATTTGGAAGTAACAAAAAATGATTTTGAATTAGAATTAATCTTTACTTCACTTTTGTCTCTATTCATATATGATTATGACAACTAAATTCCTGAATATTTAAAATTCAAAAATAAGATTAAATGCAACTTATATATTAAATGAATTTACATAATAATAAATTCCCCAAATTAGTGAGAATTGACTATAAATATATTTTCCTAAGGAAGTATATTTTCAACATATATTCTGTTTTTATGTATTTATATTGATCATTCTTAAGGGTTTTTTTGAAGGATCTTGAACATATGATCTCATAAAAATCTCCTTAAAAATAGACCCAGGAAGAAATAAATTGATGGAGAAACTATTTCACATGTAAATAAACAAATTCTTTGGACCAATCAAAATAAATAATTTATAGTCTTTAAAGTTTTAATCAAAATTATTATTCTCAGAAGTACAATCAGATCTTTCTAGAATTTATATTTCAATATAAAATTTAATATACTTTGACTTGCTTTAATATTTTTAGGAAATTATTTAAGTTATTCCTTAACCTATCTCACCTTGGATATTATAGCAATTTATTATAAACTACTATGCACATTGCCCTTTAACTTGTATAATCATTGCAATATCTTAATAGAGAATGTTTTGATAGAACAATATTAAAACCACAATTCTAATGTGATATATTTTATTTTTTCTACCAAGACCCTATCACAAGTCACATATAAATACCTTTCTTATTCTAAGTCATACTAAGATTTCCAATAAAAGTAAAAATATAAATGGCAATATATATTTAATCTTGTTTTCATAATAATCATTCACTGTGCTATTAGACTTGTAGTAAATGTGTAATGATTGCATTGTTTTGTTTATTTAGGGTCACTCTCATATAACATGCATGCCTGGACCAGTAAGAAGGTGGAATTATCCTATTCCAATTTGTCTGGGTAAGTTAAAAGACTTATAAATTATTTATAACCTTATCAAATTGTAAAAATACGCTTTGCATATGTTTTTGTTCAAACATACAGTTTGCCTTTTGCCAGCTTTTATGGAGCTGAAATTTTGAGGTAAATATTTCACATCTTCCTTTTTCTTCTTTCTTTTTAAATTTTAGTAATTTGTTTTACCTTAAACTTCAATATCAATGGATGGCTTAACATAGAAATTAGGAAAATGGGTTCGCTGTTGTTGCTGTTTTTAATTCTTAGAAAGTTTTTTGGTATATATATATATATATCAGGAAATATTTTATTGCTTACTATTGAGGCAGAATAGGTAAGTAACCTTCTTATCTATTCTGGAAAGACACTTAATGGTATATCCCCAGTAGTGACAGACCATCAAGATATGTAATACATCCAAAGTAAAATTGCATTCTTTGAAAGTATAGGCCGAAATGTTTGCTCTAATTAATGGTGCTTTTAAATTATTTCTTTTTCCCCCTTTTTACATATACATGTGTTTATTAGGTTTCCACTTTTTGCCTTCACAGAATTTAAAAGGCTTAAAATTTAATAACAATAACAATGTTGAAGATAAGGACTAGAAACAAAAACCACGTAAAGAAGGAACAGAGATAAATACCTTCAGAAGAGAAAACAGATGATTACTACATCAAAATATTAAGCAATATTAGTAATAATAATGCCAAGAAAGTAATGTTCACATTGTCAAATAAGAGTATGTCTATTATAGAGCGCTTTGACTCTGAGGCTCAGTATGAAGTCATCAGTTAACTTCTTATTTTTTTTTCCAAAGTCTCAAAAAATAGGCAACTAATATTATATAAATAAAAGTAAAAGAGAGTTTCAAAACCCAGATCATGACAAATCTTATAGATAATAGAAAAAGAAGAAATATTTCAAAATCATTCTACTTTATCTGCATACACCTGATATTGAAATTGGAGAAAATATATTGTTATAAAGGGAAACTACAAAAATATTTCACTTATAAATGAGGGTGCAATATCCTAAATAATATATTGACAAGTCGAACTAAAAATTAATGTTTAAATAATGTACTTTGATCAAAATTGAATCCAATTTATGTAGAATTAATCACTATTTTCTTTCCCTCACCCCCTCCCTCCTTCTCTCTGCTGCTCCCTCCCTCCCCCATACCCCACTGTGTCATTAATTGTCATGAATTGTCCTCAAATCAAAGTTGAATACATTGGATTCATGCTTCTCCATTCCTGTTATGTTTCACTAATAATAATAATGTGTTCCACCTCCATCCAAGTTAGCACAAACTCTGCAAAGTCTCCATTGTTTTTGACGGCTGAGTAATATTCCATGGTATACATATACCATAGCTTAGCAACCCATTCCTGGGTTGAAGGTCATTTAGGCTGTTTCCACATTTTAGCAATTGCAAATTGGGCTGCAATAAACAGTGCAATTGTCCTTATAATAAAAGTTTTTTTTGTTTTCTGGATAGATGAACAGTAATGGGATTGCAGGATCAAATGGGAGATCTCGACTGAGTTATTTGACCTTTCTCCATACTTCTTTCCAAAAAGATTGTATTAGGTTGCAGTCCCACCAGCAGTGTAAAAAGTGTTCCTTTCTCTCCACATCTGCGCCAGCATCTGCAATTTTGAGATTTTGTGATGTGGGCCATTCTCATTGGAGTTAGATGGTATCTCAGGGTGGTTTTAATTTGCATTTCTCTAATACATGCGGATGATGAACACTTTTTCAAGTGTTTACTGTCCATTCATCTGTTGTCTTTAGAGAAGATTCTATTCATCTCCCTTCCCCATTGATGTGTGGGATTGTTGTTTTTTTTCTTGTAGATTAATTGAAGTTCTGTATAGATACTGGTTATTAAACTTTTGTCAGATTCAAAATGCACAAATACACTTTCCCATTGGGTAGGTTGTCTATTTGCTTTGGTTGTTGTCTCCTTGGTTGTACAGAAGCTTTTCAGTTTAATTAAGTTCCTTTTGTTTGTTGTTAGAGTTGTTGCTATTGCCATGGCAGTCTTCCTGATAAAGAAGAGGAAGTTATTCCCCAAGCCAATAACTTCCAGTGTTTTTCCAATTCTTTCTTTGAGGATTTCTATCATCTAATTTAAGTCTTTATCCATCTTGAATCAATTTTTGTGAGTGGAGAAAGGTGTGCATCCAGGTTCAGTCTTTTACATATGGATATCCAATTCTCCCTGCACCATTTATTGAATAGAGAGTCTTTCCCCCAGTGAATGGTCTTGTTTGGTTTATTGAAAATTAGATAGCTGTAAGTTGTTGGTTTCATTTCCAGGTTTTCTATACGATTCCAACTATTTCTATCTCTCTTTTTGTGCCAATACCATGCTGTCATGACCACTATGGCCTTGTAATACAGCCTAAAATCTGGTATGATGATACCCCCAGTTTTGTTTTTATTACTAAGAAATGCCTTAGCTATCTGGCTTTTTTTTTCTGGTTCCATACAAAGCACAGAATCATTTTTTTCCCAGGTCTTGAATGTAGGATGTTGGTATTTTAATAGGGATGGCATTGAATCGGTAAATTGCTCTGGGAAGTATAGACATTTTAACAATGTTGATTCTTCCCAGTCATGAGCGTGCTATGTTCTTCCATTTGTTAAAGTCCTCTGCTATTTCCTTTCTTAGGGTTTCATAAATTTATTTATAGAGGTCTTTCACTTCTTTTGTTAGGTATATTCCTAAGTATTTTATTTTCTTTGGGGCTATGGTGAAGGGAGTTGTGTCCTTAATTAACCTCTCATCTTGACTGTTGTTGGCATATACAAAGGCAACTGACTTGTGGACATTGATTTTATATCCTGAGACATTACTGTATTCTTTGATGACTTCCAAGAGTCTTGTATTTGAATCTTTGGGGTTTTGTAAGTATAAAGTCATATCATCAGAAAAAGGGAGAGTTTGACCTCCTCTGCACCCATCTAGATGCCCTTTATTTCTTGTCTTGTCTAATTGTATTTAGAACTTCCAGTACTATGTTGAATAGCAATGGTGACACAGGACAAACTTGTCTGGTTCCAGTTCTAAGAGGAAAAGCTTTTAGTTTTACTCCATTCAGTAAAATGTTAGATGTGGGTCTGTCATAGATAGCCTGGATCAGTTTAAGAAATGTGCCACCTATACCTATGCTCCTTAGTGTTCTAATTATAAAAGGATGCTGAATTTTATCAAATGCTTTTTCTGGATCGATTGAGAGGATCATCTAGTCCTTGGTTTTGCTTCTGTTGATATGGTGAATAACGTTTATGGACTTTCAAATATTAAACCATCCCTGAATCCCTGGGATGAAACTTACGTGATCATGATGTATGACTTTTTTGATGATAAGCTGTAATCTATTGGCCAAGATTTTGTTGAGAATTTTTGCATCAATATTAATTAGTGAAATTGGTCTGAAATTCTCCTTTTTAGTTGGGTCTTTACCTGCTTTG